>CAJFCO010017818.1:12164-52088 GCA_904066015.1 Synergus gifuensis | reverse complement strand
TATATATATATATATATATATATATATATATGAGTGTGTGTGTTGGTTTAAAACAAAATACAGTCAGAATTTTTAGACTACAATTCATAGAAAATAAAACTAGCATTTGGAGAAAAACTAAAAGTAAAAAAAAGTGGTAAATGATAATGAAACTCGTAAGGGGTGAACTCCGAAGACCGGCAACCGTTTGTCTCGAAAAGCTCATAAAGTAATTTCTGCGATTTACCGGGTAACAAGCTTGGTTCTCTGGACCTGGAAAGAGAGAGCAGGAAACAGCAAGAAAATACGAGAGGAAAAGTCTGGAGGTTTCTGGGGTGGAGTAGCAAGAGAGGTGGAAGTGGATTCTAGATTTATTCATCCACGAGGAACAAAATTTCAAACACAACACCTGCGACCCACCTAACCCGTAGTCTTACCAACACTGTGTCCATCGACCAACACCACCAAACACTATCAGTAGATATCATCAACCTCGGGCTTCGGTCTTTTCTATCGTCGAAGCTTATACTTCCTTCTCCCAACTTTCTCGATGAAAACTGCATTACCAAGTTTCCTCGAGTTCTAATGCAAACAGGTGCAGAAAGATTCATTTATTCACCTCCAAATTCAAACTCTAGAGAGGGTCCAACGTCTTCAGTTTTGCTTTAACTATTTATAAGTTGAAAATAATTTAGGATTTAAAATGTTAGAGAGGATAACCGCAAGTCAGGGAAAATCTGGATCTTATGGTAAAGTCAAAATACAAAAAATTTTGCAATTTAATTATGCATTGATCTCAAGGGATTTTAAAGTATTTTATGGGATTTTAAAACCCTGAACTTGCTTTTTTTTATATAAAATAAGTTCAAGGTTATAAATTAGACTAGTTACTTTGAGAAATCTCATGTTGGATATTTTACGAATTCTAATTCTCCTCTTGTAATTTCGCAGTTTCCTCAAGGATCAGGATTCTGCATTTTACATAGTGAGTACAAGAAGGTTCCATGCAACGTAGTTCCGACAAATCATTCAAAAGGAAGTGTGTTCTCTGTCCTTTTCCTCTTTTAGGTCCTGCCATCCCTCTCATGGTCTCATTCCACCTTCTCTTTGGATCCATTTCCTCACATCGTCGCTATATTCTACCTCGATCTTCCACAAGCGATTTGATTTATATACCAGCCTTGATTACAATTGATTTTAGTTTCAGCGTACCTGCTCAACTACCTAGCGCTGTTACGTTGTTCCTCTCGCTCTCTCACTCTCTCCATTTCCTTCCAGAAGCCTAGGTGGTTTCGTGCACCCCTAGCAGGACTGTATTCGATTTCATCCTTGTGAATGAGTGCAGATTTGGATTCCAGGTTAGCTGAACGAAAACGTGATTTCATTTATGATACCAACTCACGAGCATCTCTTGTTTGCAACAAATAGGCGACTTTCGGGTAAATACCTCTGTCTGTCGATCAGAGTTTACATTTTCTGGGGTTTTCATTTAGAGCTTTAGAGATTTTAGTAATTGATCTATAACCGAGTTCGAATTATCAGATCTTCCAAATGGACAGTTGTCATTTTATTTATAATGAATACTTTCGTTAAATTTCAAAGAAATTAATTTTGAATCATCCGGAATAAGTTATTTCAATCAGTTTAACAAAAAAGTCAACATTATTACATTTCAACTAGAATCACTACGTTTTAAACTTTTTAAAGCTTCTGATAACATATCATCCACTTTATTCTCGAGCTTCCAAATTCAACTACAATCACAGAAAAGCTTTCGACTCTTTGCTAGCTATTAGTGTTTACGAATTGAAGCCCGTGGAAAGGCACTTCGGGGATGAAAGAAATCTAACTCGGTGATAGGATCCGTGAAAGCGGAAAGAAAAGAAGAGGGCAAAGAGAGAGGAGAACAAGTGAAATGTGTCTGAGAAAGGTTTTCACCATCCTCTCACTGTAGTTTATGTTTTTACCTACTTGGATAGAGAAAACGTTACGATCCGTGGAAAAGTGGTAAAGAGTTGGGGGTGGAAGAGGCGCTTTAGAGCGAATGATTGGCTGGTGAACGCCAACCCGGCATTTCCATCACAATGCTTCCGAAGTGTGTAGAATGTATAGATGTAGCCACATTCTACATGCAAGTATAATGTGATTCTTGTATGTGGTTTGCGCTTCTTTGAAATCTTCCCATTTTGCTCCGGGTTATTCGACCTCAGTGTCCAGAGGAAACTGAATTCCAACATCCTGATTTACAAAAAAAGGTAAAATGTCCCTCCGGGTCTTTGAAATTCTGCATGAGTTTATTTTCATTGTTATTTTATAGATGTTGGACGGTTGGTATGGGAATTTCAATCTAAATTAACTTTGCTCGAATGATAGTTAATTTTTATTAAATTGAGCTAGTGCATGGATCCTGTTATTGTATCTGGAATTGGAACATGTTTAAATTTCCAATTTCAATGTCCAAAAAATTTCATCTGCCTTAAGATTTTTTAGAATTATTTACTATGGTATATCTGAGGAAATGTTGAAGACTGCTTCCCCTTATTATTAAAGTCCTATCTTTAGATCAAGGTGAGAATATTCTGTGTCCTAGCTGGCAAACGTTCAAATACCGTGGCATTGTGTCAAAGGCAAACAGTCCCCTCGGTATTTCGTGGTCAACCTTTGATTTCGGCCGAGGGCTGCTGTATTTCTCTTCTATGCATTGGTGCCCTCGGCCCCTTCTGTTGAGTCACCACGAGTTCTCTGTCCTTTGTGTGGTTACCCCTCGGCACGCGCACCCTTGACTAAAGCTTTACAGGTAATTCGCACCTACAGTTTCCGATTCTCTACTCTGCTGCTTTCCACTTTCGCATCGTTTTCACGCTAAGACCGGAAGTAGTCTGGAGCAATTGTCCCTTTCATTGACGACCATTACAAGAATCTCTTCCTTTATGGCACGTAATCGTTTCTTGAAAATTACGTCACGATAAGATATCAGTACATGAGTATTTGAATTCCTTGAGATTCTTCAAGTATTACTGAAATTCTTTTTTAATGAAATCATTTAAAATTCCTTGAAATGCCGTTATGTGTTTCGAATTGTTTAAGTCATGTGAAATCTTTTGAAATTTTAACTTGATACCTTTTTGATATCTATTAAAACCTTTGAATTCTGATGTATATACAAAATATTCGAGTGAACTGTACTGAAAAAATCCAGATTTTGAAGTGATTTGATTGCACTGTAAAAAATCAAATCTGAAGAGATTTGATTCCAAGACTTTTTTTGTTGCGCCGAGGATTTCTTACATATATATGTGTAGAAAAAAGAGACTATAATAGGTGATTTTCCCCAAAATCACGATTCCCCTATTTAGCACAAAGGTTTCGTATTTTAGGGAAGGCGGTGGAGCACAATGACTAGAATTAAAGCCAATCCACCTGAGTGTAGAGATTTATGTCGAGGTTTAGGTCTGGATTTGAGCTTTAGTTTAGCTTCTATAAGGGCACGAGGCTCGAGCATTTACCGTCCTTCAGAATCGTCGACAAAGACCGTGAAAATGAAGAAGGTGCTCTTACTTGTGTCGTGAGTGACTCTGGCAGGAGATACGAGGATTAAGTAGTACCCACGTTACAACAGCTGGCTAGAAGACACTGATCCTGGCTGTAAATCGCCTGGTGGTTACAGCCTGCGACAGGATTCGCGAATGCGCTAACCAGGAATAATGTCAGCGGATGGTTTCTCTTCCTCTAAACCTGGCTATTCTCCTGGGAATAGTGGCTCATGGCTCGCGAATCGTACTAACCTTACTTTACTACCCCACTTGGAAATTATCCTGCCCTTTTCCAGAAGGAGAGAAATCTTCTAAGAATGTCTAAAGTAAGCGTATCATTTTAACATTATCATAAAATCGTACTCGATGAATCTTAAGTAGGGCAATCTCGCTTCTTGCTTTTCGAAAGTTGGACATTTTAAAAAAGTTTTGTCCTCATTATGTTCTCGTTTCGTATTGAGGAAATTGGCTCTTTCTGGATTCAAAATAAGTGAGGTGATAGATAATGCGCGGAAAAGTTATTTCAGTTCTCTTTGGCGCAATGAAATGTTTATTTGATTCAAAGAAACTTTTTTCTGGGTGTAGAATTCGTCGAAAGTATTTCTGAAAATATTTAATAATGAGGAAAGTACCACGTTGTGAATAAAATTCAAGCTCTAGAAATAATTTACAGCTATAAAAAATTTCACATCAATCTTCTGATTTAATCAAATGAATATTTATTTATTTCTATTCATTTTTATGTCATTCTATAGGCTCACTAAATATTAACTTTGTGGATTAGTGTCAAATTAACGTATCGAGTAAGGTCTTTTAAACATTGTAAAAATCTTTGTAAAATTCACTCGTTTTCATAAAAATAATACTTTTAAAATAGCCGACACATATTACGTAAATACCGGTGAGATCTTTTTTGTTCGCATCTGTAAATGTTCTCGTGAAAAGGTAGAAACAATATCGAAATATGTCAGGACAGGAAATGGACTGGAAAACAATGACAGAAGATGACATATACTTTAATTAATTGGCTTACAGAGATTATATAAATAGCCAATAATCAATTACCACCGAAAGCTCGACGATTTCGGATCCGCGAATGTTCGGTCGATGGTATGCTTGTGGACAGATTGCTTGATCAGAGAGAGTTAGCTATAACGACAGAGTAGTTCGAAGGGCATTATTAGCATCGGCATTAGCATTATCATTAAAGCCGACACTCGCATTAACGTTAGCGTCGACCACTAATATTGGTTATGACTCCATGTTTCCACACGCTTACTCTATTGGAGAGCTTTTGGTTCCCTATTAAAATTAGAGAAATTGCGTCTGAAAAGCAATTAGACTACATTTAAAAGATAAACTTTCGAGATGGAGAATATACAAGTTTTTTGACAAAAAAATTAATTCTATTATTGAAAATATACTTTTCAAATTGCAAAGATTTAAACTGAAATAATGCAGCATTTGAAGAATTGGAGGCATCGTAGTTTCGATAATTAAAAAATTTAACTTAAGACGATCTGAATTTGAAATTTTGAAACTGTGGAGAGGACAACTTCGTATGAATAGCAAAGTGAAGATCTTATACGAAACGAGTTTACCAACACTGATTATGTGTATCGTCCTTATGCAAACTATCCCTGCTCGATTAATTTCTGCCTCTATGTTAGCGCAACTCTGTTTGATTTATGGTCTATGCTAATTGGTCCACCGTTGAATCATACACTACAAGTAAATAGTATACTAGTAAATAGTATATACTGAAACTTTTGAAAATATGCCTTTGCACAAAGTATGAGTTGCATAAAATAAAAGAGTATCGAATGAAGAATAAGCTGGAATAGTTTGAGGGTTGAATTAATGTCTGGACAGACAAATTCGAATTGAAGATTAGAATGGTGAACGCGTGCGCGGATTGGGCTCGAAATGGGAGCGAAACGAACGAAAATGGACTATAAATTTGGTCCGAATGTCGTTCGAAATGGTGCGGCAGAGTTGTAAAACGGTGATTTATTTACAATGCGAGCTAATTGATTTACTATCGCGGTGGGCCATAGAAGTATGGCGTTTTGCAGCCGCGAGTTGCTTCTCCGCCCTTCACATACCCCTCATCCTACTTTTTCAACCCCTTCTCCAATTGTCTGTTTCACAGACTATATATGAAAGCCAGAAAATCATAAAAAACGAAATGATACGCTAGCTTGCACATCCGGCTTGCGTGTCGATCATTGGCTACCCGTAAAGCTCGTTATCGAGTAAAAGCTCTCTGGACGCAACCTTTCACCTGTCACTGATAAGACAAAGAACGGTGATGCATTTCCACCGACCGAAACTGTTCCGATAACCACCGCATGTTCCCTTTATCACCCGAATCTGAATGAGGCTTAACCCTTTTGTGTAGTACTGGTGGTTGAATCGACACGAGCTTGCTCGCCAGCCGATTAATTGACTTTAAACGAAAGCACTGACGTAATGCGCGTTTGACATGCGAGACGAGCTCTGATGCGACACTCACTCTCGTAAAGCGGATCAGAAGGAAAATACTCGATTTAGAAGGTTTGCGAACTCTCGGCTCGAGTTGCGTTCAACCAGATTGCGGATTGTCATTTTTTGAAAACTAGGTTAAATTAATACCTTCTCTAATGAGAATGTAGAAACGTGAACAAATGGTGAGTTTAATCTCAAATTGTTACACCTAGTTCGTTTGTATCTGTGAATAAAAGTAAGTAAGCTATTTTTCTGAAGAAAGTATCTAGATTTGCATTCAGTCAAGATAAGTGAAGGCTTCCGCAGATTGGTTCCCTTAGAATGGGTAGTGGGTACTGACAATGTTATTGATGTAGGAGAGTTGATGATTAGGAATCGAATCAAAGTCAGCTCACCGATTTGCGCTGTCTCGGATCGACTCGTTCTAACGCGACGAGATCCCCGATTTGCATAAACAGCTGAGACTCAATTTCTATGCTAATCGGCTTGTTCGCATCCGAAAAGTAGGTAGGTTGATGTACCTGTCTACGTTACTGACTTACTGCGAATTACTTGGGCGCTACTAAACTTGTACACCAAGTGACTTCGGATCGGGATCACAGGACGCGTTTGGCTTTTAATTACAGCTCCACTTCACCCCTTCAATTTCTCCAGAAAAGTTGGCTGGATTAATTATGCATTGATTCGTTTATCACTGCGATTTGGCCTCGACAAACTCCCTGTGGAAATTTCAAACTTTGAGCAAAAAGTTAAATCCGATTTTTTTAACGCCATCCTAAATAAATATTGGAATATAAAAAAGTTTGCTCTTCAAGCGAAAAAGTTTATAAATAATTGTATTAGAGTAATCCGTAGATTTTTGATTCTAAAATGAAGGATAAGTAAAAAAATCAGCATTGTTGAAATATTGAAAAGCCTTTCATTAAAAAGATGACAAGCTTTTCATGGAAACGTCTGAAGCAAACGGTATCTTGACACAGTTCCTCGAGAGTGGAAAACTGATTTTTCTTACAATTTCTTTTCTAGTTTTTCTTTTTTCCATTCTCTACTATCGAGCTAATTTAAATTTTCTTGCATCGTCCCCTGAGTCTGCAATAGATCGAAGCAATCTGGTATTAAACCTTCACCTTTAGATTGGTTGGAACATAGCATCTTGCAGTTTGCAATCTAATTTACCTTGGATTGAATTGCGTCAGTATAATATTATCGAGACAAGAATAAAGTAATATGTCAAAAATATATATTTAAGTTTGAAAATGACAGATTTTACTTTCTGCGAAAACATTTTATTAATTATGTCATGTTTCCTTCCATTAAACAACCGTCATTTTCCCATCTGGAAAAATTTCTACTCCATCTTTCAACTTTCTTCCACCTCACTTTTTCAACGCCATCTTCCTGTAACCTTTTACGAACCCCTTTTTTCATTTTTCTATCTTCTCAGAATTGAAAATAAAATTATGTTTTTTTGAATTTTACATTTTGATAAATAATTTAAAACCTCGATAGTTTATGAAGGATATTTTTAAAGGATTTAATCTCTATTAGCTTCCAGTAATAGAGACTAATACGTTTCGGTTTTCATCACTATATAATCCGTATAGCTACCAATGATGAAAGGGCGAAAAATTATTGGAAAATGAAATTGCATGTAGAAACTGATGGTGAAAATTTGACGAACCTTTTTTGTTTGATATTTTTCATTGGTAAAAACAAACGCGTGTCATTGGAGGTTGTTAGTATTTGTGAAATGGTATATATACATTGTGCAATGTATGTACATGAATGTGGATTCGTTTTAAGCTTTGTTTCGCTTAGCTTTACGCTTATCGGTAAAACCAATCGAACGCGAATTCTCGTTTCGGCCGATTAGCTGAACTCGCCGAAGCGAGTATGCAGAATTGGTAAGGGTCGCAAGTTCGGTAATCCACCATATGTATCCGAATTTGAATTATGGCTCCACGAATCAGACTCCGGCCATATTTTATCTTTCAGCACAATATTTTAGGTAATAAAATCATCAACCTGTTATTTCCGTAATTAAAATACTCTCGGATCCCTCAGAGTGATCAATTTTCACGCTTCCTGGTGGTCATTATATTTGAATGAAATTTTATCATTAATACCTATAAAAAATCATATTTTCGAATAGACTGGTCAATTACTACAAAATTCGTAAATTAACAGATTCAAATAGATGCAAAATGTTAAATTTATTTTAGCTTGAAATACGTGTAAGGTGTAAATTTCCACCGAAATGGAGAGGTGCAAAAAGCTACCCTTTTGATTATATACACTCGTGTCAGGGAAGATTGGTCTATAAATTCCTAAAGAAACCGAGTTGGATATTTGTCTGTGTCGTGCTTCGACCCATCGAGAACCCGATCCTTATGTTTATTTCAGCTCATTTGCCACCGATTCCATAGGAACTTAACGCATAAGCATGATAATTTTAAGTCTGGATTAGTAGATATAATAATAATTATTAGACCGATTTTGTACTAATTATCGAAAATATATTCGACCCTCCGAGGGCCCGTCTGACAATAAGCAAAGCAATTTCCACAAGTAAATTGTGAATTTATTATAAAACTTATTTAAACTACTCGAGTGTCGTGACATTTGTGACCTTTTCTATTACTCTTCGATTTCTCGTTAAATTTATCTCTTTTTCTTATTGTCCTCATAAACTCTTTTACTTTTACGATCCCTACAAACGCTATTCATGGGTTTATTAATTTTTTTATTAGAGAAAAATCCATAATAATTGAGAGAAAAATTATGATTGAAAGAAATTTGAATGTTCTATTAGGTTTGAATCTGTAAGAAACTGTTTTGTAAAGTTCTCTGTATAATTATTACATCTTGCGACCAACATAATTTGGTCTTTTATTGGTCTGTTCTATAACTCGATTTAGTGCTATCGACGAGATCCTTGTGGTTTTGATGGTCAGGGGATGAACAGAGAATGGGCGTGTAGATTGCTAAGAGAGACAGCTTCAGTGTCCTCATTTCTACAAGAGTATTGGTTAATTCCGTTAGTGCAAAGTCTTCAGTGACGGCAATGACAGCGTTAAAGGTTTCTTCTCCTCAGTAACTTTCATGTCGTGCGAGAATCCAATAGACTACTCCTTATTTATCTCTTTTCATCCGAACCCACCCCTCTGTCAATAACCGTCTTCCGTAAACCCTATCCTTTCAGAACATTGTAGAATTTTCTACCTCGTTGCTTTCAAGGATGTGAATTCCTTCAGAGTATTTTAAAAGACTCGTATTTGATAAAATCAAAGAATGTATAAATCGCTCATTATTTTAACTAATGAAAATCTTTCTTTTTTGTTACAGGTGAGTCAATCTTTGATGAGTTTTCTTTTACTACGTAATCTAACGTAAGATCAATGTCAGTACAATAACTCAATTTAGTTTAATGAATTTTAAATGCTTCGAAGTTTTAAACGTTTTACCTCCACAAACAATAATAACAATCCAAACAATATTATTGGGACCTCAATTACTTAGGCAGATCTTGCAATACAAAAAGTCTGTTTCAAGAGATCTAAAGTAAGGAATTAAGCGCCTGATTTTTTTTTGCATATAAACAAGGGCGATAAAGGAGCTTTATTTGTCGTGTTTTTCTTTACACAAGCCCGAAGCGAGGGTAAATATCACCAGACATGGGAAAGAACAAAAACAGAAACACCTTTAATCACAGCTAGAGCTTCGAAGGTGGCAAAGGGAATATTCGAGAGCGTGAGGGTCTGTGGGAGATTTGAATCAAATATGGTCCTTAGAAGAAACGAACTGTAATGAAACACTAGGGGGTGGTTGGATGAACCCAGTAGAATTAGGAAAAAACAGAAAAGACAAGAAGTTGGCTGCACTTTTAGACTTTTAGAGAGATCGGAAACTGAATAGCAAGACGCGAAGGAAGGCTGATAAGGTGAAGGGGGAAAGCAAGCTCGGTACAAATAAAGACCATGGAGAACTGTGAAAGAGTAGGGCACGCGCCTTCCGGGGATGGGGTTGTTTGAAAGAATACCCACTTTTAATCTGGCAGCTTTCGCCTCACGTTAGGCGGTACCCGAGCGGAATAAAACGAAGTGGCAGGCCAAGGGATCTAGGGGATGAAAGGAGAGTATAAAAGGGTGCTAGAATCTACAGACGGAAGACCCCAAACAAGGAGGAAAATGGAAGGTTCCCTTCTCCGGTCTACACCTTGACTGTGTCTTTTCCATATTTAGAATAATATTTATCAACATTTGGAGCACCAGCTACGCCAAATTTTGTCCAATATACCAATTAATAACTACAACTCATTTTGGCGCAACTGCTACCTCAAAATCGGTAATTTAAATATAATTTCAAACGTAACGTTTAGTCCAAATGAATAAAATTAAACAGCTTGTGAAATTTAATGATAGACCCATTCGAATTCAAAGCTTATTGATTTTGCAATTGCTTTAATTAAATTGAAACAATTTTAAATTTAAACTTGAAACTTTAAAGTAAAAATTTGTATTTGTCTCGCCTAGAATAAATTTTAATGAAATTTTATGGCTAATAAGGTTGAAAGTTTTAAACATTTAAAGGCGAAAATCTTGAATATTCATTTTGTATTCTGTTTCCATTAGATTCGCTTGTTTCGCGCTGTCTTCGAAATTTGTTAGAAGAAAGAACAGCTACCCTATGTTTTTCAGTTCTTCTGTTTTTCCCTCTAACTCTTCAGTTTCCTGTTCTTTGTTCCAGTTGAGGAAAGGCGTTAGTGAAAGGCCTTTTCTTTCTGTAACGAAGAAACCTTTCTTTGCCAAGAACAAACGTCTCACGTTCTTAGAAATTAAGAAAAAAGTAAAAGTTTCAGATCTTAGACAAATGCGAATTCTTGGCTGAATTTGATTGGTGTTATCATGTTCTTTTTTCTCTTATCCTCACTGTGAGCTTTTTATTTTTTTTATTTATTTTTACTTTACTATACTTTCTGGCGTGATATAGTATAAGGAAAATAGAGCAGGAAAAGTAGAAGAAGCATAGTGGCGGAAACTTACATTGGTATCGCTTATTAAGCTGAAACTTTTCTCATTCCGCCTCGAATTCGAAATGTACCATGGCCTGGGTCAAATGAAATGAAATAATGCTAAAGATTTCTTTCCTCAAGAAGTTTCAACAGCGATAGCTAATTTTTAAATTATAATTCTTTGCTTTAAACTTCCTCAAGCGCAAATCGCATTATCAATGTTTTTTCATTTTAATAGCCTTTGAAACTCGTCAGAATACTTCACCAACGGGTCTAATTATTAATTCAGTTAATTGAACGCGTGGGTGGGTACTCAATGCGTAAACTACAGCGTCTGCTATATCTTCTGATTCCAGGGTCGGCCACTCAGTATATTCTTTATCAAAATCAAATATTTCTGTTTTCACTAGCCCTGGACTGATGCTCTGAAAAAATATATAAACAATTAATATGTATTTCAGTAGTATTTTTGAAGTTAAAAAAAAACATAATAATTTTCCTTACCGAAATTCTTATTTTTGTGCCATATAACTCATCTTCCAAAGTTTGTGTTAATGCCGTAACTGCAAATTTCGTACTAGGATAAACATTTAAGGCAAATTTCGGTGTTCTAGGAATCCTGTGTCCTAAAATGCTGAAAAAATTCTTTTTCAAATTTCTAATTCAACCAAGATTATTAGATCGAACAGTAATAAGTACCACAAAAGGTACAATAGACAATAACCTGTTTATGTTGATCACGTGACCTTCTTCACAAGATTCCTTCAAAATTTTAACAGCTTCTCGAGTGCAACGCAGCAAACCCAACATATTGACATTAATTGTTGATTCCCAAATCTTTGAGTCAGTTTCTGAAATTTAAAAATGGAAATAACTGGTCGGATTATTCTCTTTTTTTTATGTTTTATATATTTATTTGATGTATTTTTGAAAAACTGCAATCTACCAAGGATTTTTCCAGGAATTGCAATGCCAGCATTATTTATCAAAACATGGACGCCACCCAATTCCTTTTTCATCCATTCGAATGTTTGAATTACATCACATTCATTAGATACGTCTAATACCCGTGGAATGAACGTACCTTTGTCTTTTACACATTCCATTTCTTTCTAAAATAGACATAGTTATTTTGAATTTTTTGAGTCTTCTGATGGAATTATTTATATTTAATTAATACATTTTCACCTCCATTTTTTCTTTTCTTCTTGCAAGTCCGACCACAATCATGCCTTCTCGAACTAAGGCTTTTGCTATTGCTGCTCCAATTCCAGCTGAAGCACCAGTTACTGCAGCAATTTTTCCACACCAACGATTCATTTTACTTTATATAAATTTTAATAATTTAAAGATATTTTTCTTATCCTAAAATTTCATTTTTAGTGAGAAATTTTCTATTTTATTTCCTGGATTTCGTCATTTTTAATAATACCACCTATGCATTGTGCAAATCAATTTACAGGTTAAGATTTAATGCTTGTCAAAACATTTCGAAAAAATCTGCCGAAAGCTCTCTCATTTTATAGAACTATATTCAAAGAATTGAAGTTAAATATTTAAAAAACATAAAGTAGTCGTGGAACTGTTATTTGATTCCCAAGAGAAATAATTAATAGAGAGCAAAGTCATCTCTCTTTCTTTTTTTTCTCAATTTCAAATATAAAATTTTACTGTTAGGTCATACAATTTTTGTTCGCTAACAGAATGTTAAAAAAAGATTCATTTCTCAGTCTAGAACTTGCCTTAAAGTGGATATTGTCCATTGAACCTTCCTCTAAACATTATTTATAATAATTGTTATTGATAAGATATCGTAAAAATAAATTCTTTAGAAGGAAGTAAAAAATCGATTAAGAAAATTGTGTTATGGATTTATAAAGTTGACGAAGCTTTCTTCAAATGTCTTTCAGATGAAAATTAATCGTGAATGAATGAAGTGAATGTATAGCGCTGTGGCAACGATAATGAAGTCTAATGAAAAGAATTGAAAGAGAGGATATGAAAAATGGGTTTTCACTACAAGTAGGTTGGCCAGTTTGTAATAATAGATCGCATAACTTTATCACGCGAAAACAATGAATCTAAATAATACAAAAGGAAAAGACTGTCTTAATAAATAGGTACATGAAATATAACTATGTAGAAAGTCTGCTTTTGAATCACTGCCGAGTTTTATATCGTGTCAAACTTATCTCCACTATCGCTCTGACAAATTCGAGCTTTGGAGGAGAAAAACAGTTCATTCTTTTAAAGTCGCAATAAATATTTTTGCACTTTATCGTGGCGAGCCCCTGAAGCCAGCTACTTTTCGCGCGAAAGACCGTAATCAGGGAATATATTCACTCAGTGGATCGCGAGAGTGAATGCAATAGGGAATAGAGAATAGGGGAAGCAACCTTATGTTTTTGGGTGTATGTAAGCTTGAATCTACACAAATGTAAGTGTGTTTGTAGGGTGGAAGGAAGAAGAACGCGCACCACGAGTTCGAAGAGATGGCCAAGAAATACGACGGTGGGATTTCGAGCGGAATGAACTCCGAATTATGCGTCAGACAAATGCCCGGTCATGAAAACTAAACTTTACTTGAAGCTTTGAGCTAGCACAACGCTTTCCTCCACTTACCTCTCGGCATAATTTAGACCGTCGTGTGCCCCAGAAACAGAGCCTCTTTTCTTCATTCGCTCGAGTTCTGCTTGCACCTGCACAACCAACTCTTCTGCAAAACGAATGTGTATTAAACCGTTAACCGTGGCAAATAACTTGGAGGAGGAAGTTTCTTCAGTAATATTTGTAGAGTCAATATGAAAAGGTCTCGGATTTCTTAATTCGCGAAGCAAAAGGTCATTCACTAAAAGAGTATTTAATTTTGTTTGGCTCGTAAAGGCAATGTTTATTCATACCTTTTCTAATGATCCAATTACATCATCTAATATTCAACAAATTTTAGTTGATATTTTTTCGAGTCTTTTTTTTAAATTTAAACGAGAAAGAAATTTAGTAGCATTGGAGTTAAATAGGTGGTTGCTCCCATAATTGGCCTGCGGTTTGTAGCTCTTTCTGTGACTGAAGTTACGTTGGAAGGAAATTCATTTGTCAATGTCTTCCTCCGTTTCGGACCATTTCATAGCTCTTTTCAGTTTACTCCGGGTCACTAGCAGTTACATAGCGATTTATAAGTCAATTCCAGTTAATCTAAAATCAAAAAGAAAATTACATTACACAAACAATCATGAATACTTTATTTAAATATTTAATGGATCTTTGTATACTCAGGAATTTTAAGCTAATTATTTGTCATAACAAAATTTGATCTAAAACATCCAGGGAAAAAAATATATTTTCAAAAAAAAAAAATAAATAATAGTTTCGCTACTATTTACAACTTTTCCGATAATCCCGAACACATTATTCGATTTTGAGCAGTTGAAGTAAGACAAAAACTTTGTTAAAACTTTATTCATTTCAACTCTCTAAACTTTCTACAAATATTCATTTTCACCTCTCAGTTTTAATTACAGTTTTACCAGAATTATAATTGCTCTATTAACAATGGATCCACATACTAATTTCCTTTGGGAAATATTTTCCTTCGTCATTTTAATTATTTATTTTCGTCTCTTAATATTTGGCCTAGTTATAAAATGTGTGAAAGCTAACATTTATTATTATCCTTTCATTTAGACTTTCATTTAGAATTTTGCCTTTCATGAAAGAAATGTTATAAATTCTCTTGGGCAGTGGGTCCCAGTGGGCAGTGGTTTTCATCTACCCTGATTGCTTTGAAGATTCTGAGAAAATAATCCCTCTTTCATTTTAATAATGGTTGACAAAGTCATATTGACGAAGGATTTTAAAAGCAATTTTGAAATTACAGTAACTAAGAATCGGCAGTATTCACGGGAGAAATCTCCGGCATTCGCGATATGTAAGAGCCGGATATCCGCGGTGCCTCTGTTCCTATTCTTCATCGTTTCCGATTTCCACTACCGTCGACTTTCTTTCGACGGAGATTAAAGATTCCTGACCCGAATCTGCCTCCTCTTTTCCACCCTCTCTTCGCGGCAAAAGATTATCCGAAAGATATTACCGCCATCGCCGACTTCCTTCTTTTCTTTTTTCTTTTTTTTTTTTTTTTTTAATCCTTTACCTGTCTTCCTTTATTTGCTTTTCCTCGGCTCTTTGTTCTATTTTCTTTACCTTCACCCTTTTTAGGGAATACTTTTTTCAATTCAGGTATTTGGATTGAATATCGATTATGATGAAAGATATGAGACTTTTAGATTCTTAGATTCTCTCTAAAAATTTACTTGAATTTAACAATATAGTTGGACACTTAAGTGGTTTGAGGTTTCTCATTCAATAACCGAAATTAAGCAGAACTTTGCTCGGTTATATTTGAATGGAGAACCGTCGCAATAAATGGAGTGTATTTTACCAGCTTTTATGCTGCCTTTACTCCAGAACTAATAATAATAATAATGAAAATGATATTATTTCGTGAAGAGGGATTTTTTCGACAAGGGTACGGTTTCAGTAATCGTCGAGAAAATCCCTTTTTCTCATGCCTATGAAGTAGGGCTAAAACTAATGATATAATTTAAAGTAATTCACATGTGACGTCACTCTTTTAGTCTCTAGAAAGTAAAAAGTATAATAATTTTGGCCTCGTTTTATAGACACCAAAGACAGTTGAAAACATGCATGTGTTATAAAAAATACATAGAATAAGTCAGTTTAAAAAAATCGAAGGTTATCGATATTTTCTGCAATTTTACTATAATTAATTTTTTTGCTAATATATACACCTATGCTAATGAAAATGTTAATTTTTTGTTGCAGGTGAGTCAATCTTGTGAAGCTTAATATTATAATCTACAATTTATGTGAGTACTTTTCTTCCAATTTCTGGTCACAGAAGCTAGAAATTCTGTACCATCACAAATTTTTAATATTCTCTTAAATTTATTATACTTTTACCGCATACATCCAGTCGGTATTAAAGGACCCCCTTTTTTATACAAATTTTCTCTTCTTCCCCTTACGTATGCCATTATTACTGTAAAGCCTCTTTGATCCTCCTGGGTTGGCAATGAAAAAATAGTTCCCCTTGCAAATGAAAAAGAAACTCGAGCTTGAAAAGAAACAGTATATTAGCACAATCAATTCTCTTTCAATTGAAAAAAAAAAAGCAATATGGATTCAATCATTTGATAAAAGAATATACAGAATTTCTCTACTTTTATTCATAATTGATTTTTGATCATTAGGATAGTACTGTATTGAACCTATACTATTATTTTTTAACATGGAATAGCATTAATAGAAAAATCCATCATAGATATACACATAATTGCAATTGACGTGACTTCTGTTATTGAGAGGAGAAAACGTGCTAGAAATCACACGTATGACCGATATGCATATGAAAGCATGAAGGGATACTCTATTTCTCGTCATTCACAAGAACCCGTTGACAAAGCGTAGCTCTCTGTTGGCCGTGCAAGAGCTTTTACACATCTGTAAATATATCGCACTTGTACAATGTCATGCAACCAGAATTCGCATTTTGCACACTTTCTTGCTTCCGTGAATTTCGCTCAGTTTTCTTTCACCAGGATGAGTTGGACGCGTGCTGTCGTCTTTCGTTCCACATTTTCTCATAGTGGTAGAAAGGCTATTTTCGCAAGACTTTTTTTGATTTACTACGTGTGTCTTCGCTTTATTCGAGCCATAATGCGACTACTATTTCTTTCCTCGCGAGCATCACGCCCGCGTTATGGGGCCTTCGAAGCCCCATTATTTTTTTTCTGCTGAGTCGCAGTGCGACTTATTTTTCTATAAATATACTCAGAAATAATGAAGTCGTGACATGAGATTCTTTCGATCGAATTTTATTACACACATGGGTATTCGTCTTAAACATGTTGTGTCATCGTCATTTTATTAGCCAAATTTTTCTCATATCGTGAGTGAAATGTATTCATTCACTTTTCTTAAATTTATTGAATAGATCAGAATAGTGTCGAAATGATCCATTTTAATGTATTTTAACAAATGAGAGTTACTTGTTGATTTAAACTTTTAAGCCTGATTTAAACTTGATTCGTTTAATCCAAATTTATGTAGATTGTTTTGGTGAGCAATTTGTCGAAGATTTCCTATTTATATTTTTTTGTCTGCACTGTTTATGTACATATGTTATGTTGGAAAGAAGATGCTAGAGCTTTACGCGAGCGTGAAAAGAGCCTTTGCAAGCGTGACGAGGGTCGACGGGTCGACGGTGCATCGAATGCACTCGTTCAGTGCTTCGTACAAAAGATTCTTTACGCCATCACACTCGAGTGAAGGTTTTTCATTGAAGAGGAAATATTAAAATTTCACTTCAACCACATCAAGTAATGCGCATCAGATTTCTATCCACTTGTCCAATATACTATTTACTTGGGGAATAAACTCCTCTCTCTTTATACACATATATGTACCTCAAGTAGAGGCTTCAGTATTTTTACATCTTTTTTAAAAACTACTGAGAAAATTATTATTTTACTAATTTTTTCTAGTACAGAAGTAAAAGATCAATTAAAATCGCTTCTAATTAACTATTAATTTAATTAGTTCCATTTTCTTAGCTTTTTGGCAAGAGGTTCAAAGTAATTTATGTTCCACTTGATGAAGTCGATCCAACTTTACCTAAACTCCTTAAGAATACTAATCTAAAAGGACATAAAACAGCTCGAAGTTTCATAGACTGACCCATATATCTCGCTCCTCCTACATATGTAAATTATTAGTTTTGAAAATACCTTGCAGAAACGACATTTATGTCAAGGATGATGCCAGGTAAAAGCAAAACTGGATAAAGAAGTGAGTTTATGGAACGAACGTGATATTTTCTTATCTTTCTGGTGGAAGACTCTTTCAACTGCACCCCTTTATTACCTACAGATATGTACTTGACATTTTCATGGTCGCGCAACTACGAGAGCTAATGATTACTTGAATCGGTGAAAAACACACTTGCCCAACCATATAACATAGATTTACATTGTGCAAACACGTTTCTGATGCAAGAGAAATATTTTCTTTCTCCACGCTTTCGAGATGAAGATAGGGAAATATTCCATTTTCTATAGAATAGGAGGATTATTTCTCCTCAACGTAATCCTGAATTTCTAATACAATTTTCTCTTCACAGTGAGGAAATACTATAATTGAAAAAAAAAATGAAGTTTTAAATAGGGAAATGTGACAATAAATAAATGGAAAGTAGCTCGGAGAATAAACGTTCTGTGTAAAATGTCAGGCGGCCTCTTTCAGGGGCGTATATCGTTCGACATGTCCGAGAGAACGATAAATATTGTCTCGCGAGCCAGGCACTCTTAACACTTTTGTCTCACGTCAAGCGCAGGACACTTGCTCTATTCTCTAGAGGGGTCGAGGCAAGAGACATGAGGTACATACCTAGTTCACAGAGAATAAATAACAGGCCGTGAAAATAAGAGGCGGAGAGCTTATGAGAAAGACGACAGAATATGAACTGAATATGTCTCTGCAGTCGTGTAGAACGCCAGTTATCTGGATGTCATTTTCCATGTCCGAAAGGTCGTGTCTGAGTCAACTTTATAAAATATCCCCTCAATCAGTTTTCCAGCTTTTTCATTTGCATAATTGACTATTAAATAAAACACAAACTTCCCTTATCAAATTCGTATTTCAGATTAGTTCTCATAAATCCACAATAATCTATCTTGTACTTCTGTTTAAGAACCATTTCCTCAGAATGAGTCACTCCTTCCCTTCAAAATCAATATTAGTACCAACTGGTGTCTGAATAAAAATCGAGTAAAATGATTTATTATACTGGGTGTCCCTCCACCACGAAAAAGTATAGCAACGATTTCCAGAAGGGTGTAATGTCCCGACTTATCGTATCTTATATCGTAATTTTTCCCTCTCTTATTAAACGCCTCGGCAGCACGCAGCGTAGAGGGAAATAAAAACAGACTGTATGTAAGACAGCTCGATTACGACCTCAAAAAAGTGAAACGACTGGCACGAAGTTCTCGGCTCCCTCTGGATTCAAGCTAGTTTATGTCGGTCGACCAATGCGATAAGAAATCGCGCAAGAGATTATTGCGGCATATGTCCAGTATGCGTATAGTTACTGCCCCAATTGCAATGATCCTGAATGTTATGCACGTGCATTGTACAATGTACAATGTACAATGTCCGTGCACGCAATTCAACTTCACCTGCAAGTGGTCAACGAACGGGGTTGGAAAAGAGGAAGGGTTGAGGGGCAGGGGCTTGAAAGCTACAACCAGATACGTATGTCATGGTTATCGAAATGGCCCACCGCGGGATAAAGCATTTCGGCTTTCAGGTGTGTTTGCATATCCCAGTATCTCTCTCTTTCTCTTTCTCTTTCCCTTCCTCTCTCACACTTGCTATGCACTTCCACTCGTATTCTGACTCCCTCGCGCGCCCTAAATTACCCGATAATGCACTCGGCCTTAAATTTTCCGCAAGGGAAAAGTGGGCGTGAGAGAAAGAGAGACGGAGATCGGAGAATTGGTAGAGAAAGAAAATACTGTTGAAAGTTCGTGACGATAGAGAAGTAGGAAAGAGTGGTGAAAGATAAGTGTGAGGGGATGAAGAATGGGCCCAGAAGGAAACAATGTTGTACCTCGCGGCTGCTCAACCGCCTTTATACACAACATGACGGTAAAGGGTCCTCGTTTTCTTTCTTTCTTTATTTATCCTTTCCTTCATCCCCTTTAGATTTCCCTTCCTTCCTTCCTTCCTTCCTTAATGTTTTTCCTCTTTTCTGTCCTTCACTACCTCCACCAGACTTTTTTGACAACCGAATTACTGTTCGCACATGAATTCATTCAATACACAGGCCGCGAAGATCAAATACGAATTATGTCGATAATATTACTTTTCTGAGATATGGAAAGTTGTAGGTGCAGGAAGTAGTATATAGAAATCAGAGCTACCCCCAGGACTCTTCTTCTATATGCTTTCAGCAACAAGCTTTCGATTATTCCAGTTGGTGGATTCTGGATGCCTTTGGCTGTAACGCTACTTCGAGAAAATGGATGCAGTATTGCGGAAAACAGTGCTTTTGAAGCGATTTTTATTTTTATGGGTATTGTAATAAGTATAACAAAGGCGAAGTTATTGTGCGTCAAATTCAATGTTTACATAGCATAAAAATGGTTTATAAATCTTGTAAAATTTCTGTATAAACAGTCAAATTTTCATTCATAAAGCAATTGACGTTTTTGTTTGTATTAACTTAATTTTTTTTATTTAGACGTCCACATAACTAGAGCTAAAGTTATATAATACCCATTTCTCTAGATTCGGCCTTTTTTGCTGTTTTTGAAATTTGCATGATGCTACCGCAGCTCTGCATACATCAATAAAATTCTTGGAATTCCGGGTGAGAATGAAATTAAAATTTTCTGGCATTGAGGTTGTTGGTGGAAGGGTATTGTTTTAAATTCATTTTTTTTCTTCAAAAAATATGGTATGTAAAAAATTCATGATTTTGTTACTCAATATTCTATTTCACAAAGGTGTTTGGAATTTGAATTTTGAACGCGAACACTGTAGTTTAACATTACCTTTTCATGTCGTAAATGGTAGGTATGGGAAATTTTCCATTTTCCACAAAATAGAATATTGAGCACCAAAGTTCTTCAATTGAATTTTCTTCAATCAATATTTTTTAGCAGAAAGGTACTTTTGCAAATATATACAATAGCATTTTTTTAACGATATTATTGAACTCACCGTTAGGAAAATTCAGTATTCAATCACAAGACGATTATGAAAAACAAAAATAATTAAATAGGTAAATAATTGTTTATGTGACAGTGAATGATAGTGAAATTTAGGCGAGCCTTTAATCGTCGACTTCCTGGGTCAACAACTGAGGTAAAATCACGGAAACCATTAAATTCATAGTGTGGTTCTCCCTTAAGAAATTGATGAAAAAATATTTGACAAGGAATGACACGATAGCAAAGGGTGACATAATGAACGTGAATCCTGAATAAATCCCCAGAATAGAAGGAATTTCGCTTAAGGTAGAGAAAATGTCGTAAACGTTTCGTGTCTGTCTGCTTGCTCATTTGCTCTATCTGTTTTTCTGTCGCTTCTCTTCTACTCTTTTTTTTTTTATTGTTCCGGATTTGATGCGATACGTCGGACATTCTACGCACGTCTTGAAGGAAAAACGAGCTCCGTATTAGAAGTAGAACAAATAGAAGGGGTTAGAGTCAGCGTAAGAATTAATGGCAAAGGAGAAGCAAGAGGCATAGATACTTTCCTCGTTAATACAAACAATGATTGTTATTTTATATGTTTAACAATGTAGTTATTTTCAAGTATAAATTAAGGGACTTTAGTTTAGGTTGTTCTGACGTTCATTCGTAATCAATAAAAAAAATATACAATTTACAGTTGCCATAAAAAAAAGTTACTACTCCGCATTAAATTGTTTATTCTCTTTTACACAATTCAGTTTTCATATTGTTTGGGATTATTAAACTTTACGAGGTAGAGTTTATGCAGTCGGCAATGTTGACAAATTGTTGGGAATTAAAATTTCATGTACAGTTTAATTAGTGGCTTTTGAGGAAATCTTGATGCATATGTTTTTGGATATAAATAAAGTCGCATCTGTGTCTGGGTTCAGGTTCAAAATATTCGATAACGGCACACGATATGACGTACGAGGAGCTCAACCGAATTTTAATTTACTCATGGGACCAGTGTATTTTCAGCAACCACGGAAAAAAGAGCGAGAGCAAAAAAATGAACTGTTCGATACATTATTCGGATCACGGATAGAAACGTGAATGGTTCGTGTGCACGTACAACCCTCTTTCCTGCCATGTTGGTTCTAGTCTACGTATTTGTTGCCTCTTCGGCCGCGGCAATGACGCAGAGCAATTTGTCACGAGCCCTTCCGGAAGGAAGAGTCTCGCGCTCTTATTAGCATAGGCCTCGGGCCATCGACTAGAGATGCAGTCGTCTCTTCCACCCCCATTCTTCACTCTCTAAACTCAACTAACACTTCATCCTTGTCTCTACTAACAATATTGTTAGCAGAAGCAAAAGCGAATTCTTTATTGTGGTACCTATATAATAGAGTTCTAACACAATATTTAAATTTTAAATTTTCTTGGTGATCATCTTCATTTTGTTGTCGCAACTCCTGAATTAAATTTTCTCAATACAAACTTCAGTCCGTCTTATTGTCTTCTTATCCAATTTCCCAAGCCATTATATTAATTACAAAGTCATCTCCGCCGTTTGTGTCAAGTTTCAAAACTGTGCAAGCAATTTCCCCAAAAGATTGTATATTGATGAAACTATTCGAAGAGCGAGATTGAAGTGTCCCATTGATATTGAAGTGTATCATCGCTGCGGAGAAATTCCGTTGCACACCAACAGTTGTGTCAACGCAGGCAAGATACCCACAGAGTCGAAGGAAGCCAGGCTTTTGATTAAAGGTAGATAGGATGTGGTATGAGGAGGATCTATGAAGTAGGTGAAGGAGAAGGAGGTTAGCTCCAGGAAAACGGACAAGGTGGACGTGGATAGGGTTTGAGACGGGATCAGGGTTGAAGAGAAAGACGAGGAGCGAATCCAGAGTAGGTTATTCGGAATCCAGACAACTCTCCGCAGAAACGGCTAGTCGAGTGAAGCAATGATCTCACCCTGGGGAAATAACATATTTATGGAAGACAGTTCACTCACGAACTACGATACGGCTGATCGTCAAACCTCGCTAAAGCATGTAGTCCACCAGACTACGAACAAATCGGGCGAAACTCGCAAGTATATCGTCAGGCATTGATTTTTGCCTCATCCTAGATATCAGAGTTCGAATCGAGATATTCTCTTTACAACTTCTTCTTGTGTAATAAGTCCAACTTCAGATTAGCTCGAGTCCCTAGAGAATCGACTCTTTTAAACTAAACCGTTCAACTATAGAGCCCGCTTTCCTTCTTTTTCAGTAAAGATAAAAGATATTACAATAGGGACCCGAAGAATTTTCTTCGTTTATTATATCATTAAAGGGAGAACTAACATTTCTTAGACATTCGCCTAGAATAGCTACTTGCAAGATTATTATATCTTAGGATGAACTAAGTTACTGAGGAGCGTTTAATTAACAGTACTAATTAGGCTTCAGATATACATGTAGGTATAACTTAGGTTATATTTGATTGTATGTTTCTCTAAAGTAATATTTACTCTAACATTATATCAAAATAGAGCAAAGAGTTCAGAACTCAAAGTGTTTTTTTCATATATCTTATGAATTCTACTGATGTGTGTGTGGCGACAATGGAACTCGGTGGTCAATCGATTAATCGTGGGATCGGGTCAAACGGTCGTTGAAGGCATATCCTACTCTGAGGATCATATTAGCCATTGGAATTTCAGCTATGTATGCGTGGACAGCAATTCTACATATATATCTACGCACTTTGTAGGATAGACGTAGTGGTCATTTATCGTTGGAATTGTAGAGCAATGTACAAGCATAAATAGACGGATTAATTTGAATACATATCCTTTAATTCTGAATATCAAATCTTCTCCAGTCTATTGGATCGTTCGTTGCAATTCATCAAATTTGCAACAATGATACATATAATTGAACGAAATAGAGTTATCAAGAATTCATTCTCGAATTAATCACCCTATTATCTACATTTCATGTTACTCTAATCATGTTCTTTAGCCTTTAATTTTGTCCTCAAATTGGTTGCTCAATCTTGTTTCATATATCGGATGAGCATAATCACAAACCAGAGAATGTGGTTTATCATCTAATATTCTATGTCGATTCTATCCATATTCCGTACTGTATCGATTTGCAGGGATACGTAGTTTCTCATCAAACGTTTAATTAAATTGCCTCGGTACAGAGAGGACAGTAATTTCAGCTCATCCGTTGTACACATTATACAATTGTCTGAATACAGTTTAATTTATAATTTTACAATTATGATTTACTTCAATCTTTTGTTCTTTATTTAGTATTCGAACATTTGAAATTTCTTCATTCTTATCGTTAAATTCTATTTGCATCTCGAAAAATGAGAATGTGTACTTTAGGGCGTATCCAAAAAAAAAGTTGTTTTCGCGAAGTTCTAATAGCAATAAAAACCTTCTTTGTGGAGTCAAAAAAATTCCTTCTGTCTCCGCAACGCAGATATTGCTAAAAATAAAAAAAAAACGAAACAGTTCTTTTAATTGGAGGAGCAAAAAATTTTTTTTTAAGATTTAAATTATTAATAAAAATAGTTCAAAGTATGTAGATTTATACCTGTATAACAGAAATTCCATTAAAATATTTTTACCTCCCCCAATTGACTTAGAATTTTCAAAAAATCGAAAAATATCGACTTTTTCGCTATTTTCGTTGATTTGCGGTAAGTTTTAGGACTATTTGACCACATTATGTGTGATATATGTTAATGCGAATGTGTTTGGAAGATATTACAACCATCATATATCAGGAATTTTGACATTCAAATAATTTTTATTGACTTTGAATGACATGAAAATATTTAAAAGTGATATATTGCTCTGTATTTGTCAAGAAAATTAGTTTTCGGTATCTAAATTTTCAAAAATATATAATAGTTGTATTATGATATTTAAAATACATTCTTCTTAACATATATCAGACATTTCATGGTCAAATAGTCGAAAAAATTATAGTAACTCTATGAAAATAGCGAAAAAGTTGATTAATTTCGAAATTTTGAAATTTCAAGGACACTTAGGTGGGGTAAAAAATTTTTGAATCATTTTTTACTATATGTAGGTACAAATTTACTTGCTTCGAACTATTTTTTTTTGAAAATTTATATACCGAAAACTAATTTTCTTTCCAAAATAGAGAGCAATATATCACTTTTAAATATTTTCATGTCATTCAAAGTCAATACAAATTATTTTAATGTCAAAATTCCTTATATATGATAGTTTTACTATCTTTCCAACACATTCGCACTAACATATATCACACATAATGTGGTCAAATAGTCGTAAAACTTACCGCAAATCAACGAAAATAGCGAAAAAGTCGAGTTTTTTCGATTTATGAAAATTCAAAATCAATTAGGGGGGGTAAAAAATATTTTAATGGAATTTCTGTTATACAGGTATAAATCTACATACTTTGAACTATTTTTATTGATAATTGAGATCTTCAAAACAAATTTGTTGCTCTTCCAATTAAACGAAATGTTTCGTTTTTTTTTTATTTTTAGCGATATCTGCTTTGTGGAGACAGAAGGAATTTTTTTTTTTTATCAAACTTTAAGGGAGTGTTTTTGACTCCCCATAGAAGGTTTTCATTTCTATTAGAACTTCGCGCAAACAACTTTTTTTTTCGATACGCCCTATTGTACATTGAAACATAAAAGCCAGATGAATATTTTATTCCTCAACCCACAATAATATTCTAGTTTGCGTGTTTTAGGATAATTTCGCAATCGATGAATTGTTCTAGTAATTTATTTCCCAGACATTTTTAATGTGCCAAAAAAAAGACTTGGAATTGTTACTCCGCGAACTAGTTTCTGAATTATGATGTAACTCATAAGCTCGTTATTAATTGCGAAGTTACTCACTCTCAAGTCTCTTAAAATCGACCCAGATATTTAAATTAGAATAATTATATTCCACAATAAAAGAGGACTTTTTACGTAAAACACAATACCCTGTTTTCCACTGAATATAATATACGAAATCTCTGAAGTTCTATTTACATCATTTTCAGTGTTTCCATCAAATTATACAGAATCAGGAACCATGCATTCTGTTCTAACGACCAGGAATAATATTTCTTCTTCAGTGGCTTATCCTCCTCGACTCTGTTAGTTTGGACAGCAAAAGACAATGTATATATATATTTTATATAGAATATAGATAAATACGATATAGTTATATATATATATATATATATATATATATATATATATATATATATATAATACTTGATGGCTGGTGACTGGACTTTATTGTTCGTCCTGGTACTTTTCTCTGATCCCAGCGTTTTCTTATGAAGGCGGAACAAGTCCCTCGGGGTAAACAAGCTAACAAACAACGACCCTTTTGCTGCCCAATTTTTCCTATTCTCTTTTTTCATCTCTTCTGTCCACTCGACGTATCACACCCACCTTGGCACAAGTTCGTATGTAACCTCAGCTCGACTTTGATCGAGTTGTAGTTCACTACCACATTTTGGATCTGAGCCTTACGGACCGTGATTGGATCGTCTCTTGGTTTCACGAAAAAGGGGTAAATTAAAGACCAGAAAGCTGGATGACTTTTCTTCTTTTTCTTTGTTTAACCCCTTTTTTTAGAACGTTCAGAACTTCCAAATAGAATATAACAGATAATTAAAGCCACAATAATTTCCAATTCCGTGTAACACCATTCAAAATTGTATAAATCCAAATTCGAAGCGGTCGAAATTAGACAATTACGGTACTAAGCTTTCATAACAGTCTTACATAATTTTGCATTCAAATTGAATAATTTCAATCTCTAAGCGTTCAAAATTGAATTGAATTTGAAGTGCTTAATTGCTGAATATGAAATTGGAATTCAGAGGCGTTTATGTATTGCTTTTACAGTTTCGTCAAAGGGCGACTTTCTTGCTGCCTTTTTTTTCCTGGAAAGACATTTGACAGCTTTATAATATTTCATTACATATAGATATTGGGGGCTTTAAGAAAATGCAAAATATAGGAAGAGAAAAATGAGTAGAAAGAGAGAAGTAAAGAGCAAAAGAAATAATGATTTAATGTAGATTGCAGGGGATGTAAATTTTCTAATTTGTACTTTCATGGTGACATGCCACCAACAGCAAAGAAGTCAAGATACATTCATAACCCCTGACCTGGTTGCGTAACGTCGTGACCAGACACAGAAGTGGGGTTATGGCCCTGTTGGGAATCTGGTTATCATGCTGCACTCTTGCCTTCCTGGCTGGCTTCCTCGTTCTCATTCTCCCACTTCAAATTCAGAATTCCCTCTCACGTAATGCTGATTTCATAATTTCGGCATCTTGCCAGTTACTACACGTGATTCCTTGCGGCATCGAATTCGAGATCATTACTCGAAAGTAGATTCAAAATTCGGTTGTGATTTATCGACATCCTATTAAATTGCTGTCAGGATGAAAAACAAAATCTTCAAATAAAAATCTACCCTTTTCGACATTTAAAAATTTTTTCATTGAAATCAGGATTTCTAAACCTATTAATTGATTGTAGTCTCAGTTAATAGCTTTTATTATTTGGATACGTGGAAAATTGTATTCCGTTTACTTTGCATGCTTCCCACTGAATTAAATTTCGCGATAAAAGGAATAAAATTAAGGGATAAAAGAATATGCAAGAATAAGTCATAAAAAGTCAAGTGCTATACTAAAATAGCTCGTGAGTGTATAATCGGATTAAACTTTCGTTGGCGTAACTGTACGTTATGTTTTTCAGCCAACACTTTGAAATTTCTTTGCCGAGGTGTTTGTCATTGTAAGATAGAGCACGGAAAAGCTAAGGTAATGCGTATAAAAGTGAACTGTTACTTTACGTATCCCGCTTGTGTAGCAGGTTTCTTCTTCCTTTTTACAACCCTGTCGTTTTAGTCATTTTTTTAAATATACGCTTCGGAAAATCAATGCAGGTGTTGTAAAATATGGAACAGTGAGGTATAATTTTTCTAAACAAGCTTTGCACTTTCTTATCTGTGCTTTTTTTCTCAAATAAAGTGTAATTGTCTCAGTAATCTACTTTTGGAAAATTATGATATTAATTCGTTAAGATTGTTAAAATACCCATTTGTTTTTTTAAAGATAAGACGAGTATATTCGTTGTTCAATATATTTCTAACTCGTTTGTGTAGGTTAGCATTTAGTGTCGGGCGTGCAAGATGAATTCCGAAAATTACCATAAATTAGGAAATCACTGCTGACGAGCGAAGAGATCGAGATTTGGGTTAGTTCAGACAGGGAGAGCGAAAATGCTTCCTCGGCTCTACTCAAGGGATTCTAAGAAGTTGAGCTGCATGATGAGGGGTTTGAGATGCAGGGAAATGCTAGACTCGACAACGACGAGTAATTCATCTTAGCTCTCTTGTGATTGCGACGCAAATCCACCCTTAAGAGTCGATGGGTTTGGCTGGCTGGCTGACTGACTGACTGACTGACTAGTTGGCTCAAATCTTACATTTTCGTCCGATAACTCTTACACGCAATGGATAACTCTGACCTTACAACGATGACTCCTTAGACAAAGATTTAGAAGAATATTATCTGTTTTAAAAATATCCTGATTGCACAGTTTCACAATCTCTCAATCCGAAAATCTGTTCATCAATAGTCAAAAATCCTCTTGCATTCTATAGTGCATTAAACCAATCCTAGAACTGGACTGATGGATCCTGTAAATTTTTAACTCAGATTGACCGGCATGTCATCAAGTTCGTCGAGCCGGAATGGCTTCTTCCTCTTCATCCATTTTTATCAGAACTGATTGTTTTCGACCGAGGATATAAATAATTGCCTTATGTTTAGTATTTGATCCTTAACTTTTTATCGCTTGAGATAATCCCAATTTCGGTTATCAGTTTTTGTTATCATTGATAATTTCCTGTCGCACTATTATTTTATAATTTGATGCTTTCTGAATCGAGATCATTTTCAAGGAGGTGTGATAGGAAGAGAATTTAGATTCGCTCGATAAGTTTTGAAGTAGGGGGTGTTAGATTGTCAAGGATAAGACCCAAATTTTCAATTAATCCGATAATCGAAGCATAAGGATGTTAAAGTTTGGCGTAGAATCATGAGGCGTTCATCCGAGAAGAAGCTGAGGAGATAGTTGAGAAAGCGGACCGAGAGAGAGGTTCAGCACTCGTGGAAGTGAATGATATGGGACGGGTATATCGAATATAGTGGGTCTAGCCCATCTAAGCAGCAGAATTCAGATTCCAACTGGCATTCTCATGAGACAACGGCTTTACTCTAGGTCGGTATGTGTCCGTGCCATCTGCTCAGTACTAATATACAATATACGTACTATCCTTTAGTAACAATAGTCCGAAATGTTTGTGTACCGGGTGGCCTCGAATAATATACTCGGCCATTCAGCTTCCTCGCGAATGTTCCTGTCCCCTTTTCCAGTTAACTATGTATATTGCATAGACTGGTCATAATTGCAAGCCATGTTGCTACTATTAATCATCCCTTATTCCCATCCTCACTTGAAACAAAGTCCGTGTTGCCTAATATAGCAAAAATCGTTTATTTCTTTTTATTTATTTGAAAAACATTTGCAGTGAATTCAAATTCTAAAAACGTTAGGGGACATGGATAGACTTCAACACTGATTTCAAAGAATTTCCAAGGTTTTCCAGAGTTTATTTTTGTTTTCTGTAAGATGATAAATTAAATATCAATTTAAAAAGCATTCACTCAAAGTCATTTTTGGTTAACCATGGAAAATGGATTAAAAGAGGGAGCTAGTTGACGCATCCCCCAAGACGTTTATGAAATCAGGCATCTTCCTAGCAGGCGGTCTGATTTATCATTGTTCCTGAGCTTCTACCCCGGTATAACATTGCTACGGGTAGCTCATATACAGGACTCGCGTATCTGTTTTATCTTCTCACCTTTCCTTAACTAAGACATTCTGCTCACACCAGCTGTTCAAATTGTGAAGAAGACGACTAAGTCGAGCTAGAGACGAAGCTGTCTTGATAATGAATTTCATTTATTCCCTTTCTGCCTGCTCTTCTTGCCTCTCATTTCCCCTTTATCTCTCTCAAGTAAAATTTCTTTTTTTTCCCTTTGCCTAATGTCTAATTTCTCATTTGCTATTTTCCTTACTCGATTATCTTCTTTATTTTATTTCTTTTCAAAAGTTAACATATTTTCTGTAAACTAGATGTAGGAGTAGAATGTAATCCAGGAGTCCTTATTCGTAAGTTAAAGCATGTGATTCATCGATAAATCAGGATTATCATGCATACGCTTTCAGTTTTCTCATCTTTTGCCAGAGAAGATTTCGCTGGTTGGTAGCATTTGACGGATAGCTCACTGCATAGCACGGATAATCCACTTGTGGAAGGTCCGAGATCTCATCCATTTTAAGCAATCTCGTCCTAGTTCCACCTTAGCCAGCCATGCAACCGCCACTGGTTTGAGCCTCCTGTTAGATATCTTGAAAAATATATCGCATTTTACTCCTTTCTCCTCGTTGCTCGGCAAATCCTCCTTCGGAAAGCTTCCTCTCCATTCCATGTATTGACCGTTGTATTGCCTGCTTCTTTCTAGGTGTTGAGATTTTCACCACACAGTTCTAGATTTCCTATATTAAACTCATAATATTTTATTAATATTTTATCAAATTACTGAACGAAATCATAAGCTTCAAAGTGTTAAAGAGTCGGTGTTTTAAATCGACCCCTTATTCTAATGAAATTAGTAGTCCTAATACAAAGTAGTTTCTTATTCATAGTGTCTAAATTGTGAAAAAAAGCGATGGAACAGGATTTAATCTCCTTTTTGTCTCAGTGAAATTTAATTCTCGCGTCGTAAACATAGGTACGAAGCAGGAGAATGAAAAAGTAAAGCTCGCCTTAAGTCTGCAGCATCACAGATTAAAAGGGGACAACATATTTTCACAACTTTCATCGCCAACGCGTTAAATGCTCAGCACGAATCGTCTGTTTCTCCAGCTTTAATCTCTCTCTTCTTTTAATTTTTTTGCTTTTTTATTCTCTTCATCCTTGCAGAAGGAAAAGAGTCTTATCGGAATTTCTTCTGTTTTCTCTCGACTAGATTTGAGCATCTTTATTTTATATCGCTGCTGTCCTCTACTCGGGCAAGAATAATGTAGCTAAGCATCAACAAGTACGAGGAAAAGAGGATCAAAAGAAAGTTTCCAGGAAGTGAGAAGAAAAGGCAAATACGAGCAACCAAATTAAAGATCTAAAGCAGAATTCTATAAGAGAGAGAGCACTTTCTGCAGGACGAGAAATAACTTAATTTCACGGAAAGTCTTAACTGCGAAGAAGTGTCTCACAAGAGGAGAGAGAGAGAGAAAGAGTGAGATTATCAGGCTTTTCTTTTTTTCGTTAGGGAATAAATTACGTAAGATAATTATCAGAAACTTTTGCAAATCTTTAAATCTAATACAGGTTTTACAGATCTTAATTAATTAATTCTGATCTAGATATACCTTGAAAATGTTAGATCTAATCTAAAAATTGATCGGAGAGCATTTGGTTGCGGTCACAAGTGGCTCATTTCGCATTGGAATTGCCACCATCTCATTCAATTTTCTTTCGAGAGTGCTTTGCGTTACGTTGGCAGGAGGACTTTTTTAAAGTGCATTTCATTAGAGTTCTGGGTCAGCTTCAATGCTATTCCTATCGACGTCGTTCATAGTGTCGTAGAAAGGTGTAGTTTTAACTCCCAAGGGGCTAAGTGTCTTTTTGCCCCAGTGTGGGTGAAGCAGATGGCTCGGTGTCTTCAAAGAAAAGGAGTGAGTCTAAAAAAAGACAAACAATCCTTATACGTGTATACTTCTCTGCTACCCCGAGGGATCAACAGCAAAAAGATTTGTATACTTTTGTAAACGGTTTGTTTGTTTCTTTCTTTCTGTAATTCCAATATTTGCAGTCAACCAAGTGAAAAATTCCTATGGATTTTCTATGAAATTCCTCTGTCATCTTTACACATATATTCCTTTTTATGAGAAAGAAATTTTAAACGATTAAAGGGATTCGAAAGATTTCAATTGATTTTAAAAAAAATGTTGATTAAATAGGTATAAAGGACATATGTATATTTCTTTTCGTGCGAGAAATTATAACCTTAATCTCTGAAAAAGAATGCTGAAAAAGGGAACAAATTAATAAATCATTTGTATAAAGATAACGTAAATGAATTGTTTGTTATATTTATCTCTGATACGAGTGCCAAGTCCTCTTTAATTCTACTTCGCATATTCAAGCTAATAAGATTTAGCGGTGTATATTAAGCAATACAATCCACACACTGCAATATTACGAAAGTCCCACTATGCTTGAGACTTGAGAGTACTGAGTCAACCCTCATGCAGCACGTATAGAAGAAGGATCGTGCTGGCTGGCTTTTAAGAAACACTTTAGTATTGTATAAATTTCATTCACGCGATGAGCTAGCACGCGAGCGAAGATACGTCGAATATTTCATAAGCTAGCTCCTTTCCTTGAATTTCAAGCGTTTTACAGATCCTCTGCATCCTCCACACCTCGCCTTGTTTCAAGACTATCTTTTTTTTACTTCACGGTCCCATACACGTGTTTCTCGATCCTCTTGTGCTTTTTACTTGTACGTTGTACCTACTAGGAAAGCGCCATCTCCCTTTCCAAGGATCGACACAAACCAATTTGTATGCCTCGAACACGCAGAATATTACATTTCGCACGTGCGTAGCAACCGCGATAGCTTTCCACCCATTCGTTGCAAAGTGAGGTTGAATAACGCGTTTAAGGCGCTTTTAAGTTCCTCGCACATGTTGCCGCAGTTAAACTATGCAAATGCTACCTAACATGAAATCGAAGATTAAACTCGCATTACTTTTAAGCTCTCGAGAAAAATACTTTATATGCTTCCATTTCCTTCTCTAATTTGTCCTTCAGTTTGAAATCTTGAAAAGTTTGAGACTTTTTAAGCAGTTGGAGGTGTTTTAAATTCGGATATAAACTGAAGCTTATCTAAACACCACATTCACACAAGAAATAACACACAAGAATAAAAGAAAAGGAAGAAAATGGAAAACAAAAACAATAGAGCTTTGTTCTGATAATTTAATTTTTTATCTTTATATTCTTTATGTTATCTATCGAACGTAAAAATGAATAAATAATCTCTAATTGCAAATTAACATAGATTGATAAAATAATGAATAAGAATCCATAGAGAAAATTGATATGCGACTGAAGGGGATTTTCTATAATATATCTTTTCGGGATAAAGGATCGTATTGACTTTCCTTTGATGTGCGTAGCGCGCTGCAGAATAACCCGCGCTTCTATTGCAATAGGAAGTGAATGTATGCGAAAACGAAGGTAATGATTTCGAGTGCCGTTGTATACATATGAACGCCGCGTATATCCTGATAATATTGGCCAGGGCATTATTAACTCGGATATACCATCCGTGCTGGCACCTCCACGACCACCAACTTTCATATGCAACCATCATCATCCAACATCCATGCCGACAAACCTATGAATATCAACACGCACATAAATTCAGCAAACACGCTTTAAAGGCGAAAAGCAAATGCTTAAATATTTCTATATAGATTCGCATCTAGTACCGCTAGATTGAGACTCATGAAAATTGCATTGAAAGCTTCTTGAAAAAGTGAAGCAAAGTTTTCAACTTGAAATTAAAAGATCTTAGTCTAATCATTTTTTATTTATTATATTTCGAGCTCGCTTTATGCATTCCAGCAGTGCAGCTTTTAAATTGTGAAACGCTGAAAAGATTTAAATTTCATGTGCAATTCTGCTGTGTAATATTTTATGAAGTAAAAATTCCTCTTTTATAAATATTTCACAGGTGTTTTTCAAGTGCATCAGTTTCTCAATCAAAAACAAATACTGCATGACATTCGATTTCCTGGTCTGATTTATCGAGCGACCTTCATTTATTTATTATTTTAAAAATTTGAAAAAATTCCATGTTCTTCGCGCTTCTCTCACACAAATATCTCAGTAATATTTTTATTGTGAAAGAAAATCTTTACAGAAGGCATGTGGTGTTAAATGTGGATGAAGAGAGAAATTGTGGTATTATGTATGTGGAGGAAGACTCAGTTTCTCGTGAAAACTGGCATCTAAAGTCTAATGTATCTTTCTTAAAGTATTATTGGGTATATACACGTAATTTTGTAGATATTCGTAGAATGAATACATACCCTGAAAAACATATAGTGTTTGCGAATACGAATACGGATACGAACAAGAATACACTTACAAATGTGGGTACAAATATGAATATGAATGAGAGCATTGTTCCGTGCAGTTCTCCGACATCCGACATCCGACATCCGTCATAGGTCTAACGTTACTAAAGGGACGAGGGTGAGGAATTTTACCCTGGTGGTTAGTTCACCCACTTCCACCCACCCAGAGAGGGTGGCATGCATTAGAGAGGGTTCCTAAGAATTTAGGAGACAGAATGGCTTCTTTCACTTCTTATTTTTTGTGCGGATTCACAACCAACGCAAACCGTATGTCGACTTTGTCTGGATCACGTCAGGTGGTATGTGCAGATATTCTACAGATTGCAAGTGTTGAATTTTAGTCTTAAGTAATCCGCTTTGTCCTTAAAGCAGGTTTCCTCTCATCAGTTAGAATTACAAACCCCACGTTTAGTTCTTCACTCCTTTGAAATTTGCTCCTCATTTTCTTATTAAACTTGAAATGAGCTCTAATAAATAGGTTTCTTCTCGAATATAGGCGAGATTGGTTCTGAATCATAAGTCGCGTACAATGTGGCTAATAAATAATAAAATCCATCGACAAAAGTTGATTATTATCTTTTGGATGTTTCTGCACTTTTCCTTTGCAAATGTACTTTTCATTTAGTGTCAAGAGGGAGACATAACGGGGTTCTGGAGAATAATTTGGTCCCAGGGGTTTTCTGTAGCACAATGCTTGACAATTGTCCACCCTCAACGTATGCGTTAGGAAACCTCGTGGGTGACAGGACGAAATTAAGTTTGCGAAACGGACTAGAGTCTCGTGGGCATTGTTATCGCATTTCATCGGAACTACCGCCGAGGCTGAGTTTCTTATGTTAGTTAACCGACGCATCGAACACATTGCTGTTTCTCCATCTTATTATATATATTTTCTTTTACTTATCTCTTTTCCTCCTATTTTTTTCTCTCGTTTTCGTTTTAGTGTCTTTTGTTTTCTACTTTTGTTATCTCGGAAGTTTACCCTCGTACACACGTTTGCCATCGATTCGTCATAACTGTAAGTCGCTCCTCACTGCTACCGTAAAAGCTCATATAGACTCTCTTACCTCGTTTACAATTTCTACGTCAGCTCCGACGCGACGTATCTTTTTAAGGCGATGGCCTTACGTGACAACGTCAATCCCATGGATACACGTCTAAGTCGAGAATCTACGTCGACGACCCCCCTCCCCCACCCCGAGAAACAGGAATTCGATAAAAGATTGACGTCGGTTTTCGAATCTCCAAAACGAAGACAATATCTCTGCTTTTCCAGGGAGGGAATAAAATTCATCTGTCGGGAAAATAACTAAGGAAATATTCAGATCGTTGGCGGAATTGAAAATTCCTCTACCTGGAAAGTTGCAGTTTCAAAGTTCAAGATCCGGCTTCTTCGGGGGAAAATTTGAACTATTATTTATTATAAATCATTATGCAAAGGTTTCGAACTTTTAAATTTATAATTTTTTCAGGACTTTGTTCTAGAAATAATTTCCGAGTTTGATGTATTTTGTTGAAATGGTTTAAATTTAAAATGTCTCATATACATATAACACGGGTATTATTTCATTTTTATTTAATAGTTAAATAATACATGAATTGTGTGAAAATAGCAGGAAATAAATTTATTTTTGACGACTCGGTAACCTGTTGGCCCTCCGCACGAATTTACTGTCTTATAAAATTCGGAAAATAATCAACGTTTGCAATTTGATGTCATTTCTATAATAATCATTCTCTAGATTATTTAATTCTCTACTACCATAATTATTATATAAAATTTTGTCCTATAAAGGAGAGATATTGAACTATTTATAAAGTTTCTAGGGCTTCAATTACTCAACTTTTCACCTTATTATTTTCGCCTCAACTCCTTCGAAAGCTACGCAGTAATAAACTATTTGAATAGAGTTATGTGAACAAGTTATGTGATCAAATTCTCAATCTATCCCATTCTGAAAATGTCTCAACTTTATAGAACCATGACTAAATCCGTAAAATTGAGTTTAAAGAATTTCAGACTCCCGTAATTTAAGATCTATTGCTTAATACCTATATTTTTATAACTAACAAGGATTTTTATTTCTGTTTCAGGTGAGTCAAACAATATCTTCTCATTGGATAATTCTGTGAGTAAAATTTAAATTCAATCTGCTTAGCATCCGGGGTTACATAAAAAAGGAATATTCTCAATTTAAAAAGTTGAAAGGTTGTGGAACTTTCTCTGAACTTTGGGAATTACCATCCTGAATTCATGACTATTACTTTATGAACTTGCTCCAACTTTATCGATCTCTCATGTTCACATTCCATCACATTTTTCCCCACTTGTTAAATTCCTATTAACACGCAATTCCTCGAGTCGGCACTTCATCCCCGAAATATTTCCAAGCCTTTTCGATCATAAATATCAAAGCGATTAAAATGTTTGGATCTGACAGAAAGGATCTCAAAAGGATAATTCACCGCAGAATCAATAAGGCGTAATTCGTGGCCAGTTTGGCAATGAATGGTCGGGGCGTTTCCAAAGAATACAAACCCATTTATCCATATCCAGAGGCGACGATCGTTACCAAGATGTGTTATTTTATTTTATTTTTTTTACCTTTTTATTTGACCTGCACACGCTAAGGGATACAAAATCATACCCGCTCGTTAACGCAGGTATAATCGCTCGACAGATTTCTTCTCCGAGCGGTAGCCCTTTCTAAATCTAAAAGAGGTGCCGCGTATTCGATACCCGAATTTTTATTTATCGCACTCACGTTCCTTGCAGGCATAATGGAGCAAAAGGGGTAAAAAAGCTAAGAGGAGAAAAAATAAAAGACAATAGGTAGAGAAAGGTGAGATAAATCATTCAGAACGATCGATCATTTTTCACCACCCGTGGTTGAATGAAAAGCGATTCCATCATCCTCTAGGCATGAAAAGCGATTCCGTGATCGCTTTAAAATAAGCTATTCTTTGAGGTTTACGTATGGAACGCGTTCTATTCTTTATTTCATGTTCAAGCACCTCGCCAGTTACGTATTCTCATGCGTAGTGCATGTATGTAAATTTTCTTTAAATCGATCAATATCTTGAGATACTACCAGCTGCTGTTTCCACCCTGGATTCTCCTTTCAGATTTTATTAATCTCACTCTTCTTGGTCACGTTTTTTTCTTCTTTATTCGTAGCAGGAATTCTAGAAACAGACACGAAACTTTTACTTCTTCTGATTCTTAATTGAATTTGCAATCATTTCTGCGAGAATTATTACTATTTCTTTACTAGTTTTAGGAATTTTATAATTACTGAATTCAATTTTAAAATGTCCGTACACTCAGAAAACAGTTTGTTTAAATCAAACAAACGTATCATTGCTGTAGGGTCAAACAAAAAATTTCTTTGAATTAAACAAAATTTGTTTGATTCAAAGAAATTTTTGTTTATTATGATGAAATCAATTTTTTTGAATTAAAGAAAATTTCTTTGAATCAAACAAATTTTGTTTAATTCAAAGAAATTTGTTGTTTGACCCTATAGCAATGATACGTTTGTTTGATTCAAACAAACTTTTTTCTGAGTGTAAATTTCCGATAATTTATGGATATTTATGTACGATAATTTAAATGTTTATTATCTGCAACAAAAATTTTCCCACAGTTCTTAAGATGAGGAGGCAATTATCCTAAAATGCGGGGTAGTAGGTGTTTAATTTTTCATTATTTAAAAAAAAAAACCGGTATGTTATGGGAATTGCACCCTACTGAAAAAAGATAGATCAGAGATGAAATCTCTGGGGATGAGACATATAGGCATAATGGCATACATGTGGACAGTTGACGGTGGCTACAATGTCCACAATGCTCGTCAAAACACCAAGAGTAGTACAGGAAATACAGAATGCAGGATTATAACGAGCGACCTTCTCTAGCTACCATCTGTCTCCTCTTATTTTCGTTCACCACACACCCTCTGCCGTGCTACCAGTAGGTGGTAACCGCCACCCTGCCAGGAAAGAGTCGATTTCGTAGGTCTTCCTTCCTTCCTTCCTCCAGGACCTCGTGGTCAACATTCAACATTGTGGTAGTGCTTGATCCATTTTTTCCTTTCACACCACCGGATAAAAGGAATATATTTCTTGGCTATTCTTATACTCTGAAGGAATCTCTTGAAGAGCAGTTCCTCGTTTCTTTTTGTGCTTATTATACTGCTTCAGAAAATATGAATATATTTTTCATAAGGTAATTAGTTTTTCCGTAATGTTGAAAGCTGAAATTGGATATAACTAGATTAAAATAGAATTTTAGTGGTTATAAAAGCATGTGGTTCTAAAAACCACATGCTTTCATTTCATTTTTTATGCTTTAAAGGTATAAGCTTTATAACCCTCGAATAAATGACCATAATCACCATGTTTATAGATTTATAAACTTCAGTTTCGGGTTTTCCTTTTATTTCCAATCGAAGATTGTATTTTTGAAATATAGATAAACCAATTTGAATAAGATACATTTTCAATTTACCTCCCTTGATGCTATCATGTGAATCTTCTTGCAAGATTTGTATGCTCTGCAATTTTTTTTAATGTTAAAAAAACAATCTCTTGAGCCACGCCCTTCGAAATATTACCCGACAAGAAGAGGTTTCATCGACACATCTGCTACCCGCTCGAATGATGAAATAAATCATCAAATAGCTTGACGGTTTTTAAGAAAGTGTCTAGATTTTGACTGCGTCACCGTGAATGCGCTTTTGCCTTAGGCAACACAGCATCGAGTTCGTTACAATGTTACATATCGCCGTAAGATACAACGGAATCGACTTTACGACTTGGCTCAGAGAAAACTCTAGTTTCTCTATCCATCCATCTATTTTCCTGTATACCGGGCTTAGCCGGATACTTTATTTCTTCTCGTAATCCCATCTCTCTGGTTTCCTCTCTCCTTCTCTATCGGACCCAGAGAGGTCCTTTTATTTCCATTCCCCTCAATGTGCGCATCGTTTCAACTCCCCATTCCTCAACTCATCTCTACATTGTCTATGAGGAAGCCGGACAGGGTGTCTAATGTTCTGGAAATCATGAAATTTCTGGAATCTCGCAGGTCGACCTTGAACTTTTTTCCCTGTTCTTTCACGTAAGAGTGTCCACGGAAATTTAGGTACATGTCTGTATAAAAATTTTCCTATCTTAAGTTATCGATCGACTAATGCAGAATACCGAAGTATTCTTCAAAGTACCAAAGTCTAATTATCTACAGTATAATTTGAAACAAATGTGATGTACTTTACAGTCATGCAAGCAATTTTAATAGTAAAATTGTTAAGATAGTTCAGAATTCTCATCAACCTAAAGTTTCCTCAAGTCTACAAACATCTCTTTCTGATAGATCTTCCTTGAAGAAGAGGCTTTAGCATAGAGCGTAGTTTCTTCTTTTTTTTTAATGTAGTTTCTTCTTAGTTCTGAAGTTTCTTCTCTTCCAAGAGGAATGCAATAAATATTAATCAACTTAAATGGGATTTGTTCTTTCTCTAGAGTTTAGTACAGTGTATTATATATATTGCACTTATAGCGTGCAAGAAGCTTCCTAGGTGACGTAAGATAAATACAAACATTTAACCTAGTCAACCGGAGATGAGTGCCGTTTACCTGATGGTGATACAGAAATCTGCGGTTGACGTATGAACGTTACCAGACGTAATTCAACGGTGTAAATCACGTCGGGACTGTTCGTATCTCGGGTTATGAGATCCCATAAACAGAGTGATGGGAATGGCAAGGGGTAGCCAGGTCCCTTATACGCGTGCCCTTCACCCTCTCTCTCTGTCTCTCTCTCTCTCTCTCTCTCTCTCTCTCTCTC
>CAJFCO010017818.1:0-12064 GCA_904066015.1 Synergus gifuensis | reverse complement strand
CTCTCTCTCTCTCTCTCTCTCTCTCTCTCTCTCTCTCTCTCTCTGCTAATTCCTCTCTCTCCGTCACATTCACTAATAGTCTCTGGATATATATATTCTCCTATTTACTGGTGAACATGTCTTGATATAGATGGGCATGGAGCCATATATAGAGCACCAAAGAGAATGCACTTCGCCCAACCTCTCGTATAAACCATTTGCGGTATTAAAGTGAGCATCGTCGACGAACGCCCGAATGTCGGATGCCATTATGAACCATTTATATGGAAACGTAATACAGGATGGTTGGCCCCCCTTTAACGCTCTATCTTTCTCATCTTTATCTCTCTCTATAATATATATAAGCTATCTCACCTAGTCCATATGGTCCTAGGTTAATTTCACAAACGACGGCTTGCATTTTATTCTCGTACGGCCCCGTTCTTTAGTCCCTTCTTTTATTCTCAATACCATAAATCCACACTTCTATATAGTTCGATGTTTGCCTCCGCTATTTGCTAAACGCTTAACCACAATCCGAATTTTCAATTTCACCTCCCTTTATATTATATTTTATATTTTAAAGCACTTATTCTCGGAATTTTATTCCAGACTTGACAAAGACTTTTTCTATCTTTTAAGCGAGAATTTCGGATTATAAAAACGGTATGTTGAATCATTCGAATTTAAAAGTGAAAGTAAATTATAGTGTTTCTAAATATGAAATTTTCAATTTTCAGCATATTTTCGATATTTCTTCCGATTTAGTTTAAAGTAGTGGCTTTTCTTGCAAAATCTTTACGAGGTAAAAAAGCTGAAGACCAGCCTTTATCGTCGAATATTCGACACTGGAGGATATCTAGCAAAAAGATTTCACTAGGTATTGGAAAGTTTATCCAGAAAGAGTAACCGATAGAGGATGGAGAAGCTGAGGCAAGAAAAGAGGAAGGTGGAAACTCGGTCGAGGATGAGACGAGGTGGTCGAAGTCTCATTCCTCTGGACTAGTATCGCTCGTATCATAGGAGTTTCTGTGCCCCGTGGCCTATGGTGCGGAAAATTGCAAACCCGCCGATAGTCCCACATCCCCTACACACTTCCACCTTTTCCCCGAGCATCTCATTCTATCGACATTTCCACAGATAGAGACCAACCTCTATTCCGTGTTGGACTACATCATACGCGTGGATTTCATCGCTGTTCAACGCTATTTTCGATAATGCCAACTCATCAAAAAAAGTATATCATTCTGCCTATCAAGACCCTGTTTCCTCTTGGAACAAATTGCTTTAGTATCGACACAGTAGCTCGTTAAGTCTCTTTCAAGTCTCTCTTAAGTCTATATAGTATGTTGTAATTCATATACACCGATCTTTCATTCCACGCTTAGACCACTTTTTGACCCACTTTTTCAGAGAAATTTCAGAAAATTATCTTGGAAAAATCTAGATTGATGAAGAATCGTTTCTGGTTTCAGCTTTTTAGTCCATCCTAAATCACGCAATATATTTTCTTGAGATAAAATATTCTTTTTAGGAAAATTACGAGGTAGTTTCGTAAATTAATGGCTAGTTACACTTAGCCATAATTAGACACTTAATTCTTCAGGGCTCCTTTTAACGACACATGGTGAATTTATGAAGCAGGAAGTGTCGATAAAGGTAGATAATATTGGAAAAATTAATCCACTTAAGTATGTCCTTTTAATTAATGGTCATCCTATCAACAAAAGAACTCTATAATTTTTCCTCCCTTGCGCGAAATTCAGAATAAATAAAAGATCAAATACGAGCAATTGGTCGTTTGGTCATTTCTTCTCCCGGAAGTTTGGGTTTGTAGGCGAATCTGGTTTCTGTTTGCGAAGGATACTAATTCGAATCTCTGATCATGTCCGATTCGTGCAGACTTTTGAGATAAAAACCATTTCCGCGCGGCAGACGCTTCGCCGGTTTCGAAATTAGTGATGCTTCTGCTGGATAATTTAAGGTTCGTGGGTAAATTGATTCGTTCACCCAATCTTCTCCCCACGATCACATACATGAAGTTTCAAATGGTAGAGTGAATAGCAGGAATTTTTGCAGGAAAGGTTTCAGTCAATATTGACGCTGAGGTTTTACAGGGATCTTTTTAAATTTGCTGAATTTCAATTAATTGGAAATTTTAGTGGATTCTTTTCCAATAGTTTGAATAAATGAGAAAGCAAGTATTGTTTAGAACCTTAGTTCTGCGTAATATTCTCTATAACTATTTCTGAGTTGATTCATCATCGAAATCCAACAATTCTACCATAATTTACAGACGCTGTTCACCTGAAAATTCCCGCAGTGTAGATACAACCGATTTACAATGTAAGCTTCTAAATAAATTCTATTCTATTATTCTATTATATTTCATCATTAAATCATTATTCTGAGAGTGCTTGAGAACTTTAGCATTGAAAACAATTCGGACAATTCAACACGTTATAACTATCGACAAACTCATTCTGGTATTGCAATGAACTATCTTTACACAGCATAGAAACATTCATATTAGTTCCCTTTCATGTGTGTTTTGAATACGCTCTAACACAAAGCCTCAAAATAAAACTTCGATGTTCTAATTGTTTCTAGGCTGCTCTCAGATAGAACTCTGCTGGCTTGATTCAAACAAGTTTTCAATGCATTCATTCAAATCAACATTTTTGATTCAATTAACCCACTTTTTCATTTCTCCAAAGGAATTAATTCCCAAACAATTGTATTATTTTGTATTCTATTTATAAAATACGTATTATTTAAATTTCGAGCGCTTTCCAAATCAGTTATCTGAAAAACACTTGGTTGATACTTTGTAAGTCGCATCAGGCAGTATTATTCTCGATGAATTCATGTTTCAAGTAGCATCATAAAGAATTTACTCCGAAACACTCCCAATTTTTTTTTCTCTCTAATTGCAACTCAAGCTGTCAATACATTTATTTTCATCAGCTATTCATAAGCTGCCTATTTAGATTGCGAGGTGTGAACGAAAGGCTTCTATTAATTACATACAGCCACCTCGGAAACGTTTCTTTACACTTGGGTACCAAAAGGGTTGACAATAAACGAATAAAATGAAATGAATGCAGTGACTGGGTGAAATAACATTTTTAGCACCCTTCGCTCTCGATCTCGAGTGGTAAACGCTTTTATTAAACACCCGTTTGTTACGCGCGACGGGGTGTAAGCATAAACAGTTGAATAGTTCAACAGTTCAACACACACAACCGAAAAATATAGGCTTGATGAAAATGCATCCAATAACTGTTACGTCGACATTGAGTTTAAACTATTAAAACTATTAAACTGTCTCGCGAGAATTGCTTGCAATAAAAGCTGCACGATAACGAGGGGGTAGGTACGATCTGGACCGGAGAAACCGACCCCAGAATCTGGAGAGCACCAATTGCTAACCCTAGGGGACGACAAAGACCCGATCGTAAGTTAATCGCATTCGCACGAGACTAGGCCAAGCTAGCAATTGTACCACGCGTTAATTGAAACAACACTGGCACCACCACTGCTGTAAGCGACTTTGTCAATGGATATAGAAACGCCCCTCAACTGTAGGACTCTACATAAGGTGGCCGAAATTACTTTACCCCCTCACTAGAGAAATTGAATTTACTTTTACGCTCTAGTTAGTTTTCATTGTTTCTCGATATTCGACCATCATGCGCACATGTTCCCTTGTGATTTCGATCTTACGGAATTAATTCGTTATACTTACTCTCATGTTGAAGAGAATGGCCAATTTGATGATTAAATTCTCATGAGATTGTCTTTTTTATGATCTTCGATGTCCGTTGTAATAATAACATACAATTTACTCTTATTTAATAGTCCTACGGAAGTTTTGAACATTGTCATATATTTCCTAGGGTGGGAGGTTTCACATCTCGTGACGGTTTTTCGTGATATCATTTAATGTTATATTTAAACAGCAATAATTTTGAAAAATTCTCTAAAAATTCCCACAAGTTAGTTATGTACTTATTTCACACCATCGGCTACTAAAATTTCATGACTGATTCTGTAGCATGATTTCAATATCAGCAAAAATATCTGAAACACTATTGAGCTTTAAATTTTTTTCTGTATTCTGATTTATAGTTTTGTTTTGTAAACCAAAGTTGGAATCCAGAGAAAAATGCTTCGTAGCTCCTGAACACAGAAATTAAAAAAAGAAAAGCTCTAGATAAAAGCCGAGGTGAGATCTTATTGAAGAGTGATTGGAAAATTAAACTGTTGTCGGTTTCAGTGATAAGGTGTGAATAAAATCGCTATTTCAAGCACAACAAAGGCGGTTTATTTCGACCACGACCGTGGAGACCAGTCCAAAGACCGACGTAATTTGAAAACGGCTGGTGTAACTCACCAACTGTCGACGACCATCCCGCAGGACGAGGGACAATGCTCTATTCCCTGCACCCCTATTCTCTTCAATACCCAACCCGCACTATATTGACGATCACCGGACCGCCGGTCACCTCGATTCACACCTTCTGCATATAGTTGCTGCATCATATTTCTCCCACCCACTCAATTTTCCGTTGCTCCCTTTCACTTACCCTCCAATTCTCATGAGACCAATTTTTCGAACTTTTTCAAATTATTTATTATTTATTCTCATCTGCAGTTGACGTCCCCAAAAAATATATTTTATATGCAAGAAAAACCTTTATATTTATTTAGCTGTTGTGATGCTGCAGATTCATGCAACACACAAATTTGATTTTAAATATTAAATATCCTAAAATTGAAAGCTCTCGTGCTTTCACTGAGAGTAAGATTCGGCACTCCTATTTTTTTTATTTTATTTTTTTCATTTGATTACTTTCTTGTAAACTTTTTAGTGCTGTTTTTATTATTTTTTTTATTTGGTTCCTAGCGGAAGCCAACAGAAGTTCCAGCCTCTTTTCCTCAATTTAAATTTTGAATATTTCCACGTTAAAGATGATGGTCGTCAGTTAGGGTAAACCTGGAAATGATGGAACACTCAGAAAATTCTGTTGGTCAGGCGGGTTTAGGGATTTAAAGGAATTTTGAGTAAGTAGATTGAATTTTGAGAAATTTGAAAAGATTTCTAGTGATTTTAAAAGTTTTTACGAGATTTTTAAGCTGGGGATTGTTCATTCTAAAATCAAGGTGTACAACCTTTTGAAAAATCATGGAACCTTTTAAAATCACTTCAAATCTCTTACTATGAAAAATTTCTGACCTTTTCTGACTTTTCCATGATTTCCGGATTTTCCTGTTTAATCGGAATACGTGTCCACCAAATAAAATCCAGGAAAATGTTTAAAAATCGTTTGTCCGGAAGAATTGTATAAAAATAAAATAAAGATAGTGCAGCGAATAGTTTGACTTTGATAAACGATTTAAAAAGCTAAATTACCAAGGAGATAAGGGTCGGTGGTTTAGCCAGATAGGTATGCAAGTTCGGGACTAGAATTCCACCGCAAGAGAAGCTGGGTGAGAGCAAATAGGAAGAGATAGTGAGCGGGAGTGAGATTTAACCGGATAAATTCAGAGAATTATTTTCGCTGTAGTTTCGAGTCATCGATGCATATTCATATGCATTAGCATAGTTCGCCTTAGAGAGTGCAAGGGTGCAAGTACGATTCCCGAGTTGCGTATATATATATACGTTCTACGTACTGCAAATGTAGTCCGTTAATTCTATAGGGGATACTCGCGGGATGAAATAGGCTCGCACAATCTGCCTGGCTTATAGGCTCTCCATACAGCCTTCGAAAGTTCACTGAGTGTAAGTAGAAAGTTACGGATGGTGTTTGTCGTACGTAAATTAGCGAGTGAGAGTTTCACTCTACTCTGAAGTCTACAGGGAATGAACGAGAGAACGCATTTATCCACCGCATTGGTCGCGATGAGAGTTTGAGAGGTGAGAAACAGTCAGAAACTCTCTCACTACTCAGTTCGGCTTCTGTTTATAAAATAGAAGCCATTTAAAAAAAATAAATTAAAAGGTTGTGATTATTCGTGACCATATCGCTTATTCAAATTGTGGAGTGGATTTTTAGATACTTATTTCCTTTCTATTTCCTTTTTCCTTTTCCTAGTATAATACGACTAACGAAGGGATTTTCATGCTCGAATAAAAGATTTGGAACACTTAACCTTATTAAGATGAGATGGTAGTACGAAGGGGAGCCATTTGGAAATTGCACGGATTTGGTCATTAGAGGAAGTCGTCTTTGTGGTGATTTTCTTGCGATGGGTTCTTATTGATTAACCCCGTTTCTCGATCGATATTGAGGGTCAGAAGAGGTGGAGAAGGTGAGAAATGGGTAGGTGGAAGTGAGGCAACAGAATCAGCTAACCCAGCTCGGGTATAGGACCTGCACCGGATATAGGAGTTTCGAATGAGTAGGATCAACGTTGATAGCAAAACCTGAACATAAAGAGACCTGCAATAGCAGCATCTATGTTCACCCTAGATTAATTAGACCACTACAGGGACTTGTTGGTTAATCTGATTTATTTTCCCTTCTTAAATAAACACTAATTAATTAAATAATTGATTATCTTTCAATCGATTTAAGATCCGATTATTAATCTTCTAAGAAACTGCAAATTTCGAAGTGCAAATGCAATCCTATTGTCTGTCTATTCTAATCACGAGATTCCTCTCCTGGACACTAGACAGTAATCTGTTAACGGTTTCTCTCAACATCTCAGGACAATATCAGGCTTAAATCAGAGTATTCATAGATCGATTTAGAACGGCACAATGTATTTTCGTCCCTGTCTCTCAGAAAAACGCGAATGTTGTGTTTCGGTCTTATCTCGCCTCGAGAGAAATCTTGAGACGAATCGTTCAACGAATACAGCGACGTTCATCTGCGTCAAAGATATCCATTCAAGAGAAGGATATATAGGCAGCAAAATAAACCCAGGTGTTATCCGAAAGAATTCCACTCTCTTCCAAGCAAGAGAAAGATTTCTTTATATTATTATTTTACTCGCATAGTGCACCAGTCAAGAAACTGAGGGGGTAAGAACGTAGAAATTTCCGTTCTCCACGTTTAGGGAATCTCAGCGAACGCTTCTCTGGATTGCAAGTGTGTGAGAGTGTGCATAGGTATAAAATAGAGTAGTAGGTATGTGTATGTTTATATATGTTACGTATATGAGCTACATACATGTAACTACGAACTGCCTACCGCGAAACCGTAAATCGTGCGCGAGACCAGAAGCATAGAGCATATAACATATACCCAGTGGGCCACATCGTACATTTCCTATATGTGTAGCCAAGCGCGCTTATGCGCTTTCGTCTCCTTCCCCTTTTGCGGTTACCAACCCCATCTTCCCTTTATTTTTCCTCCTTTTTCTTCCGCTTCTTTTACGTCTCAAATTCTCGCGCATTTTCTCTCTTGCGCAATGAATCTCGGATTCGTATTTTCCCTTGGAATCAAACGTTTCTGCAACCAGGGAGAATTGACTTACTTGAATATGAATCGAATATTCTCATGGTTTTTAAGCATATGTACTTATGTCAATAAGGAATTGAGAAATCCTCTATTAAATGAATTAGTAACACTTCTACTGAAGGAAATATTAAATTTCTACTACTCAACTGTTTGTTCGGTAACTATTGTTGGTCATTTTCACTTACTTTCGTTGACATGATGTTTATACCGGTAACTCGCTCGAGGAATGAGATGAAACTTGATGATAAAAACAAAGGATAGAATGAAATTCTCAGTTTTTGAAAGTATTTCTCGAACGCTTGGAAATGAGCAAGTCAATCGAGTATCTCATATCGTTGTGCAACACTATCCCAAAGGATCGTTTCGTTGCCATTTGTGTGGTATTTTGAAAGCAATGGATACCGCAGTAACCCCTGGAAACGTAGATTTGACGGGGGGTCTTATCTAGCAGGTCCCAGATGGATAGTGTCGAGAATTGGAATCGCGACTGGGTACAACCATCATAATGGTACTGACGCTAATAGTCTGTACAATTTCAACGACGCTTTGCGCATTCTACCTAAACCGAATTGAAAGTTCACGAAATGGCCAACGGGTGTAAGCTGGCCAGTGGTTATGATTGCAGAGAGCTTTAAGCTCAATAGAGAAGAGGCGTCTGAATAGAGTCAGAGGGATGTGATCATTGAAAGCTATAGATGATACTGAGGGGAAGGTAAAGAATAAATCTGAAAGGAACTGAACTTTTATAATCACAATTCACAGTGAAGTCGATCAACTTCAGTGTGGTCGCCAAAATCCTTTTTTAAAATTCCCTGACTTTTTCATGGCCAATTTTTATACCCCTTTCAATATTTAGATTAATCATTATTATCAAGATCTTAAATAGTCCCTGAAATCTCTTTAAATCTTTTAGAATTCCTTGAAGTCCCTAAAAATTCCTTTCAAGAGGTTTTATACAATAGTATTTCTTACTTGACATGAGATAATTAATCTTGTATGTATGAACTATGGGGGGATGTCTTACATCTTGTAAAATAATTTTAACCTATAGTACATTATTCACATAAAGATTTAATGTCGGTGTTTTAATAATAGGCTAATAATTTAATTTAATTTTCTTCACTGAAGAGTGAAGAAAAGTTTCTAAATTCATGAAAGTAATTCATGATACTCGAATAAAAGAATAGTGAACGCGAAGCGTCCATACTCTATATGAAAAGCACATATAAAGTATACGCCTTTTTCATGCCAAAACGATTTCTTTTATTTTAGTTTCGTGCTCTCTTTTATAAGGAGTTGCATGACGAGGCTGTCAAGAGAAAAGTGTGTACTTTCTTGAACCAAGACGATTTGACAGTTCCAATGCACCGTTTATGTTTATACTGTCATATGAAGGCATAAGAGAAGAAACGTAAGGTAGATTGGAAATTTATGAATGCGATTCAAAGGTGAATAGAACGTATTGTATGTATGTTAACCTATGCCCCCTTATAGATTCCAGTTTGTCCTCTTCGATTCATAAAATATGGACGCGAGTATACCTACTTGGTTGCGCAGCGAATATCCCTCTCTTCTCCTTTTCCTACTCCTTTTCTTTCTTTTTCTATTTTCATTATATCTTTTTCTGTTCCTCTTCTTCTCTCCCTTTTTCCTCTTCTATCCTTTTTTTACCTCTATCTAGAGGCACCAGCTGTTTTTTTTTCTTTTTTTTTTTTTGTAATCGAACGCACAATCCTGAAAGCTCGCCTCGCAGAAACGTAACGTCCCGTAAACTCACAAGGACGTGACATTAATGGCGACAACGAATGGGGCTGAAAGTTGAAGTAGCGATGAAGAAAATGCATTCAATATAGATCGTTGCTTTTTTATAACACTTCTTTCATTTACGCTTGACAAAAGAGCTTAGAATTTTTACTTTTAAATGAAATTAAATTGTATGCGTTCGCTCTTGTTTCTGTAAAGGTCTATAAATTTATTGTACATACGTTTTTTTTATTATTTTTTACATACAGGGTCCAAATTATCGCATTTTGTGCTCTTTCATTTTAAAGTTTATATCTTTCAAACTTCATAATTAACCTATGAGAAATGCCAGAGTTAAAAAAAGTTTCCTTGTCAAAAATATGGAAATTACTCTAAATTCATGGAATAACATTAACATTTATATAATTAATTAAAGGCATTATAATTTATTCGTAGTGTTTAAAAAAAGGTATAATTAAAAAAAAAAACTTGGTTGCACTCTGGTCGCTTGTCAGTTTTAAAGCTGACAAATTATCTACATTTTCAGTCTATCTCTACAAATACACGAAATTAACAATCCAACCAGAGTTTACCTTCAGGTTTCACAAATCACATTAAAGTTTCTGGGAGTTAACATAGTGTTAGAATTAGAGATATGTCTGTGATAGTTCTGTAGGTAAGACGGCATACCTTGGGATTCTGTTCAACTAATTCATGGTGCAACACAAAGTAGTTGTTCTCCGGAGACAGTATCGTAAATTATTGCAACAGTATCTAGACAATAAAATAGTAAAAACTTTGCTTTAAACGAAATTTATGAGCTTTAATTTCATCCCGCGAGCAGTTGAAAAAAAAATTTACTTCAAGTTACTAATGAGGAGATAATCTAATTCTGAATGGTGAAAATTCCCATCAGAATACAATTAAATCGTGCAATTCGATTCGTGTAGAAAGTAGAGTGGCCCAATTAGATATATGTCCCTTTCCTATCCCATTTTCCAACCTTCTTTTCCAACCAAAATAGATTTAGAAAAAGTGTTTAAAAATTAAGCTTGCAAAAACTTAATAATATTCCTTTTAAAAATGTCAAGTAAAAGTAAGAAATATTTTATGAAGCTAATATTAGTATTGTTACGGAAAATACGAGCACTGTAATGGTAGCATTTAAGCTAAGGCTGCATTTCTTCAAATTTCCTCGGAAAGTTTGTAAGTTCATCTATAAGAAATTTCTGGGCGTGACCTCGATAAAAAACATCGGGAGAGCTCAGCGGTGTGCAAACCCTGCGTAAACAAGACTATATTGTACTCCATATCTGTAGAACCTCGCCTCCAGTTTGGTGTTCGCACCATCTTTTTTGCGGTTTAGTAAGTTTCCCTAGAAACTCATGGTTGTTCTTTTCTGCAAGTAAATACCGATTAGTGCCAGAAGTGTTGGGCCAATGTGAAACTATGATCCGTATCGCGGTTTTCTTTTCTCCTCCAACTTCCCTAACTCTCTATCTGCCCTTCTTCTCTTCGTTCTATGAATTTCCGCGGAAAAATAATCAAGAAAAACTGCCCGTTTTTACCCTCGAACTAGTAGCGGCCAAGTAAATTGTAACTTTCTTAGTGGGCCATCTCACTCGAAAAGTTTGCCTGACAAAAACTCTTTACATTACTCAAAAACGTCGTTTCAAATCGTCCGGAGTGTTTCACTTTACGGAAAGTTTTGATATAATGGATCCACACCGTATTTTCTTCTGTGTTTATCACTAGAACGGTACAAATTGTATTTCATTACTTAAGTCTCTATTTTCTTAAGGAAGCGTAACTGAAACATTTTCTGTTATAACCTAATAATGAAGAAGAGAGAAGAAATCGCATTTTCCTGAATTTTTTAAAAAACTGGCCTGGAGATTCTGAAAAAGGGTTTTTGTCATGTGAAGTCACAGTTAGCGGAACTTTGAAGGGAACAAACGTGAATTTTACAAAAAGGGTAATTAATGTTGAGTCCCCTTTGAAATTTGGTTTGTCGCTCATAAATGTGCATATGCAACGCTTTGTTCACCTCGATGCAAGCAGAAGTTAAATCTTTCCACTTAGTCGAACACATTCTGGTAGATTACATGTTGTTATCACAATTTCTCCATGTTATTCATAATTACAAATTCTTTTAAAAAGTATTCAACGATTATAAAACTACTCGAGAGTTTTTAGACAATATTGAAGAATCTCAAAATAATATTATCTGCTTCCTTTATAACTGGAAACACTATTAAAACAGCCAATAATTATATTATCCTCAAGTAATTCCATCAATACAGTTGATGAGCGATAAAAGAGAAATTATACCTTATAAAAGTTTCTATAAAAGGTTTAATTTGACGTCCAAAAAAAATTATAATGTTAATCAATTAATCTCCAGTGGACACAAAATCTATACCTTTTTTAGCCGCTAGTAATAATTTACGGTTGATTACTATTGACCGTTTCGTTGAAACCTTATTAATCTCGAATTCATTTTCAGATTTCAAGCCATAGATCTATATACAGAGCTCTGGGTAGAAGTGAATTTTTGATTGAAAAATGTAACACGCGGTAGAGTTCTCTCCATCAATAAAATTCAAATTATGTCGGTCAGCGGGCTCTGATAGTCATCTAGACATAGTTTCATTTCATTTATAACCTTTGAGAGATACGAAATAGAATCCTCGTGTCCATGTCACCACTAAACTTACCTGACTTCCATCAAATGAAATATCGTTCAAAAAATTTGAAATTTTTTATTCATAGGTTTATTGTGATTGGTAACTATTTGATTGATTAATTCGATATGTATGTCACGTCCCGCGACGTTATTCTAATTAGTTTATTTATAAACATTATAA
>CAJFCO010017817.1:44825-75249 GCA_904066015.1 Synergus gifuensis | reverse complement strand
ATCTAAAATATAAACATTCAATAAAAAAAATGTAGGACAAGAAGGACTTTAAGATATACTGCCGTACAAACTAAAAAGATACATAAGTCCAATCTTATTGGAACTGAGAAAATCGAGAATAACTGTTAGCCGAAAGAACTTTAATATGGAATAAAATTTTGAATAGTTTAAATACACTGTTAAGGTAAAAAAAATGTGCTCTTTCATATTATGCATTCAAAAATTAATTTTTTAAACAATTTCTATAAGAAAATGGACTTGCGTGTTTTTGAAAGTCGCAACAAATCGAAAATACAACGTAAAAGGAACACAAAGTCACTTGCGACAGTGTCTTTGTCGCATAGCTCGAGCGTAGCCTCGAAATCCAACAGAAAAAGATACATAAGGGACACTATGTGGAGTGGTGGGGGCTGGTCTTTCTAACTCTCACATGTAATTTATTATTTATTTATTTTAATATATATCGATATGCTTATTCCAAATTAATATTCTGAACTTGTAAGAAATAATTTTACTTGTAAGAATAATAATAATAATCTTAATAATAATAATAATAATAATAATAATAATAATAATCTTACTTGTATGAAACAATCTACGCAAAAATAAAATACAGGATATATATTACGATGTTCCAACAAAAGACTATTTGCCTAGTTTAACTGAATTACTAGATAAAATAATATCTATAAATTATTTAAGAAATTAAATTTGCTTTAACGCATCTGTAATTTTGTAAATAAAGTTTAATTATTAAACCCTCATAAATATTAAAAATAAGTTATCCGTTTTACGTAATTTCAATTTTGCACAGGGAGAAGTAAAAGGTTATAAATTATTGCAAATAAATAATTTATTAGTTTTTGGTATTTCGTAATCACATTGTTGATTATTTTAAGACAATGAAGTAGGAATAAAAAAGTATATAACTAAATATTTTTTAAATAAATGTTTTTTTAACATTCTTGAAACTTTCTTTATAATCATTAAATGTACTTCGTACTAAAAACTTTAAGGATTTAACGAATAAATAAACCTGTAAAACACATTTCTATCTTAACTTTTCAATCCTCGTTATCATAATGATTAATCAAATCATTCACATCTGATACTTGTAAATTATGCCAGAATTGTCGACTACTGGGTTTCATGAGTGGAATCAGTTCTTTTATTATGCTTTCTTTTTTATGCAATGGGATTCCACGAAAGCCATTTTGAATTTCGGGCAGAGGAATTCCGTTCTTGAGAGTGCGAACTTTAAGAAAGTCGAATGTAGGTAAATCTTCTATGTCCTCGTAAGTTAAAATATATTGTAAATTATAACTTCCTCGTTTCACCCTAACTTGCTTTATATCTTGGAGGTAGGGTCTAGATTCTCTCTTTAGTTTTTGAGCAGAGGAATGGTCAGCCCACATACGGAAATCTGATGGAGTTAGGGATTTTACGAAAACTTTTCCAGAGTTTGCGTAGCGTACCGCATTTTCAAAATCTGGAAAATCGTATATTTTCCCCATCTTTTTCATTGACATTTCAACCTGATGGTGAAATGAATCGGCTGACATGAATGTGTGGCCACTTATAAAGTAATTAAGCTCAATAAATTCAGTTTCGACTTCTTCTGAGTTAACCAGATAAAGGAGAAAAGAAAAAAGACACCAGTTTTTGTTTTGCGCAGAACAGTTGTCAAGCCAAATAACGATTCGTTTCTTATCGCGCATTTTAAGAAAAAAATCATGGAAAGCAATTATAATTTCTTCTTTTTTTCGTCCAGAAATTCCTTCATGCCAAATTGCGGCAAAAGATTTTTCTTTAAACTGGGAAGATGCAAGTGGTACAAAACTTTCGTTGAAAGCTATAATTCGCTTAGTGAACATACATACTTTAAATTCTTCCATTTGAGGCAACATTATAACTTTTTGTAAGTCGGCGGAATAATACGCAGTATCCGGCGAATCGCAAGCTTTTGCAACATGATTTTTATACTTTTCGCGGGCTTCCGAAGCTCTTTTAATGTAAACAGACCAGTCTTTACATACATTGCACTCTGAATTTAAATTTTCTTTTGTGTGACCGTGTACGTTAAATTTCTCACAATCTTCGCATTCTTCGTGTCCGAGTTTCGTAAAAGAAATATCCATTTTTTCTAAAGTTTTGCGATAAAGTTCGTAGCTGCATGATTCAGAAGGATTTTTTTCCATAAAATTGGTATACATATCTTTCACAGATAAACTATTCGGCAAATAACGTCTGTTTGGCGCATGAGCGCGACGATAGTGGGAAACAAATGGATTGTAAGACTCTATGTGCTCTTGAATTTTATCATGTCGAATTGTAGCTGATGGATTTTTTTTTCTTCCTCGATTATCTGGTTTAGGTTGCAAAGTAATGGGATCGATATCACTCATAGCATTTCTTATTAAGGAATCGTTCGCTATCTTGTACCCTATAGTGGCTAGGAAAAAAAATTTACACACCTGTCTCTCAATATTATTATCGCCAATCAAATTGTACGAATAGTGATGAATCCGTTGCAATTTCACATCACTGGCTTTTCGACGTTTTATTTCTTGGCTTCTTACGTGACTAGTTACAAACAGTCTTCTATTCCACCTATCCAGTTTCCAAAATTCAGTATTTATTTTTTCGCGAGTTTCAAAAGATATATTATCGTTGCATTTTAGACGACAATCTTTGCAAGGAGGTAAAACTGAATGATCTTTCAACAATTTATCTCTTTCGTCGCTGAAACTATTTTCCTTATCGTTTATTGAAATGTTTTCATTTGAATTATTTTGATGGACGTCGTGATTAGTTTTTATTGAACAAGAGTCATTAAATAAATCCTGTGAACGATTTTCATTGGAATCAAGTACTGGTGATTCAATAAAAAAACCTTGAGAAAAATCGTTTTGCACATCATTAGCACTGAAGACTGTAGAATCATTATGAAAAAGGGACTCATTTGTTTGTTCTGCTTGGTACGAGGCTTGGGGAAAGAATATAAAAGAATTGATATTCTCTGATTCTGCTGATGGTTCAAATAAACCCGAATTTGAACTTATATTCTTCGAAAACTGGTTGGCATTTCCGTGAAGACCTTCAAATGGACAATTATTCGAGAGAGACATATCAGGTGCTGGATTTATTTGAAGCAGGTTTAAATTATCCATTTCGGTTGAAAGTCCAGAAAAAGACGTCTCGGTTGGATATTTAACAGCAAAATCTGTAGAGGGATTTTGCGATAGGTTTCCAATTTCCTGCAGAATGGGTTCTTTTGAACAACTTGTAATGCCATTATTTTGAGCATCCAAACTGTCGGCAACGATTGCTTCAGCGATCTTTAGATTTGGAGATAGATCGGTATAATCTGACGTCCCTAAAATAAAAAACTGTATTTAGTACTCATTAATCAGTAATGTACCCTATTTGATTAAAGACATACAATAATAGTTGAACTTAAGAAGTTAAAAACATATTTTACTTACAATAATTTAAATTGTTATGCTCCCATATAGTTGGTTCGTCATTTCATACAATTTTTGTCTGATAACTGAAAAAAGTACATTATTGTTATAGAAAGAAGTTAAAAATATACGGTATTTGCATTAATTATATGAATAATAAACATAATGCTTTATAGGAGTCGCAATTAATAAAAATATTATAAACTATGACTCGTGCTTTCTAACCTCTCTTCATACAGCTTTTATTCTATAACTCAGACTTACCTTTCAAATATTTTGAGGGAGAGTACGAAAAATATAAATTTCTAAAAAAAATGTTTACACTGTACAACCACAATTGCTTGCTACATATATTTATTTAAAATAAATATTTGTATCTTAAATACTTTTTAACGCGATCAAATAAATGCTACCGCTCTCGCGACCCTATAGTACGGTCCCCAACGGTCCCGAACATTTCCGAAGAGTACCGTAAATAGCCGGGACTTATTTCCCTTGTATTTCGGATCAGTGCTCGAGTTATTTTACAACGCAAGAACATATGGAAAGGCAACCGCTTCTTTTCTGTTGTAAATGAGCTCCGCACTCGGACACTTTTACAACGAAAAAAGTCACATAGTGCTTTCGGTTCTTTTAAATTTGTATGATGATGACGTATTAGGATGCTCTGATAAAATTTTCGGACACACAAAGTACTTTGTGTTCTTTTTCTGTTGTATTGCTCAACTTTTTCGACTTTCTTCATTTTTAAACAATCGCTTTTTGCAATAAATATTAATAATTAATAATTTTTATTTCTCTAGATAGATGCAGCTTTCTTTTACGAATCCAGTGATGCCAAAAACTCGTTTTTCATAAAAATGTCACTTATGTATCTTTTTAGTTTGTACGGCAGTATAGGAAGAATGATTTTGTGTCGATTTTATTGTATATTGCAATAAATGTGAATACAGCGATGTAAATAATAAAATTTAGTCTTGAAAGTTATCAGTTGTCAACAAAGTTATCAACAAAGTTATCCAGTCCCATATTTTCTATCCAATACATCTGCTGTTCCGGAGACTTTGGAAACCTGAATTGTATATATGTATATCGTTACAAAATATAATATGTTCTGTTTTAATTTTGTTCTGCAGAAATTATATTTCATCGGTATAATAAAATAACAAAACAATCTGAAACTACTAATAGAGGGTTATAATTACATAAACATATAACATAACCTATAAGCATATACTGTATTTGTTCGAGTACTTACATGTGTAAAGATCTCAATCCTTCTTGAGATTCCTCACCACAATATACGCACATCTCGCAACCATGTTTTCACTTTATAAAAATAATATTATTGATACATAAATAAAAATCACATTAAAGACAAGTTTGCCTTCGGGCAGAAACGTCATAAACACACATGTAATTCCACTTGAGACAAACATATCATATCAACATCATTTGAAAATTGCCGCCAATAACGCACAAAAATCCTCAGTAAAGATGGCCGCCACTACATTCAATTGGTGCCATTTTCAGAACTACAGATCCACTATCCAGTGTATTAAGGCCAATCCACATATAAACTTAACTGGAGACGTCCCGTCAAATAGCCCGCCATGACGGGCCGTCTTAGCGATGCGGGCTAGTGATACCAACTACGCTTGGGGGAAAATAAATTTCATAGAATAAGAACATGGCCGCCGCACATTTAATAACACAGTACAGTGATGTGTGTCTTGCAGTGTCTTGTGAATTTCGGAAGTGTTTTGAGCGAAAGAACATAAAAGTGAAAAAATGGATGTAATTCCTATCATATCTCTGTGTCTAGCTTGGATAAAACTAGTAAAGTTACATAGAGAACTAAAAAAAAGACGAAAACGCTACCGAAGGTGGTGGGTGAAACCACATATTCGAGAGACTGTACGAGATGAATTCAGAGCATTCGCAACTCTTTTTTTATATTTTGAAAGTTACGACCATGAAGAATTCTTCAAAATGATGCGTGTGACAACGGAGCAGCTTCATGATTTGCATGAAATGCTTAAAATCCATTTACAAAAATCAAGCATGCGAAGGAAGCCGCTGCCAACGGAACTTCGATTGGGCCTGACTTTGTAGTACGTATTTCTCTATTTTACGTTAGTATTTATTATACAAGTAATGACTATAATCTGCGTATAAACTTTTTAATCTATCCTAAAAGTTTGAAGCTTCATTATTTTATATTATTTTATATATTATATGGCTAAATATTTTCATGTTATTTTTTTACAGCTATTTAGCCCACGGTGACAGTGTACATACCGTTTCCCGTTTTTTTACGTGGGGAAATCCACCGCGTATAGTATCATTGCCGAAGTATCATGGCATATCTGGGAAGTACTCTCTGTACGTTATCTACCAATGAAGACTGTTGTGGATTGGCAGAAAGATGCAGAAGACTTCGAAAAAAGATGGAATTTTCCGCATTGCATTGGTGCCATCGACGGAAAACATATTCGGATTGCGAAGCCTCCACGTTCTAGCAGTACATTTTATAATTATAAAAAGTACTTCAGTTTCGTTTTGATGGCAGTATGTGATGCTGAATATCGCTTCAGTTGGATCGAAGTTGGGGATTACGGTAAGCTTATAAGTCGACAAATGATTATGTTGGATATGATGTGTATATAAACATGACAACTATGAAATTGCAGGTTCTCTGAACGACACCAGCATCTTTGCAGCCACTAGTTTCGGTCAACAGTTGCAAAGGAATAATTACCCTTTACCACCTCCAAGACCTCTGTTGAACACTAACATCACTCTGCCGTTCTTTCTGATAGGTGATGAAGAATTCACCCTTTCTTCATATATGATGCGTCCGTATTCTAGAATAAAACTTGATGCCACTGAGGAGTCACAAGCACTTTTCAATTATCGGTAATCCCTGCAATTTCAAAAGTTTCGTCTGTTTACTTATAAAGCGTAAGTGTTTAACAAAAATATTCTCATGTTCTATTGCAGACTCTCCAGAGCACGAATGACAATTGAAAATCCCTTCGGAATTCTTGCTGTCAAATGGAGAATATTATATAGGCCGATCCAATTCAACCTAGAACAATCAATTTTAATAGTACAAGCCCTAACATGCCTGCATAATTTTTTATTAACAACTGAACTTCATCTTCCACCGAATTCCAGACGATAATCCGTGACTTATTGATAAAATAACAGATGATGGTAAAGTAATTGAAGGGCAGTGGCGAAAAGAATTAGAGCATGGGAAAGCTAACGGACTTCGAAAAGGACCCACAAACTGAGACAGAGACAAACCATGAAAGAAACGAGACAGAAGTTGAAGACAACGTTTCTCCAATTGGACTGCGAGTAAGGGAGAAGCTGGCTTCTTACTTTATGGTTCAGGAGGGTTATTTGCCTCACGATTAAGACTATACGATTTGTCGAAACGATATTAAAATTAATTTTTTTTTTCATAATTTCAAAACGATTTTTAAACATTTAAAGTGATTTTAAAAACATTTCAAATCTTTAAAAATATTTAAAAGAGATTTGAATAGATTTCCAACGATTCATTAAGATTTGTAAAGATTTTGTACGATTTCATTAGGGACTATACACCGTATAAAAAAATAGTTTAGTTGTTAATTGTTAATAAATTGTTTTAGTTCATTCTTATGGAGTACCTATTGTACAATATACGTCATTAATGCCTTGGTTTCCATAGAATATTATGGAAACCAGGGTCGGGTTGAGATGTTCACAGAAGAAGGCATTAATGTCGGATACTGTACAAACTATTACTGAAAATCCAAAATTGTCACAACCGAGAATATTTTTTATATCCTTACCGGTAATACTCTCTTATTTTGCGTTTGCAAGAATTTCAAAAGGGCAAGTATTTATTTCATATAAATTTATAAAATGTTTATTACTTTCGGTAAAATAAAATTTAAAATTGTCATCTTCAAAAAGCATTTCTTTATAATTTTATTACATTCTCATCAGAGAATGTAATTTGTGTACACTTTGACGCCGCTGCCCCTCCCCCATTTGTTTTTGTCAAATTTTCACAAACTTACAAAATATAAATCTTAATAAAGTATAATTATATAAAATATAAATCTTAAATAAAGTATAATTTAAACTTTTTAAACAAATTTAGAAAACTTATTCTACCGTCAAAATTTCACATATCACATCCCTATACAAATACGTAATCTCTTTGAGTAATAAAATAATAAAATAGCAATAACATAATTAATAACTGAAATAATAACTAAAATTAAAAATCGGTTTCAAAAAAAAAAAAAATATGTAACTACAATTAAGGTTTCGTAAAATTCGCTCTCTCGATCTGAATGGTTGGATTCATTTTCCATTAGATCCATTATCTTATCAAAAATTTTTCGCTTTTTGTGGTTGGGAAAAGCTGAAAATGTTTAACTATAATGCTATAATATAAATAATATAATTCTTAAATAAAGTATAATTTAAACTTTTTAAACAAATTTAGAAAACTTATTCTACCGTAAAATTTCACATATCACATTCGTATACAAATACGTAATCTCTTTGAGTAATAAAATAATAAAATAGCAATAACATAATTAATAAAAACTTCAAGGCGTCTACAAAGCTTCGGTACGACCTTGTTCGACTTCTTCTAAAATATCCATAACTTTCCTGAAAGTTTCTCGCTTTTTTGATGCATCTATTTTTCGGAAAGTATCTACCAGAATACGTTCATAGCCGTCGAAATTCATTCGGCTAGTTGGTAAGCTTTCATGCTGGTGAGTTGCTTCTGTGATTATTGTTCTATCCATTCCATCCAGCCGTTGTCGGTATTCGTTCAGTACATATTTTTTTTTATAATATGCAGTTACAATTTTTGCCAATTCATTGAATGATGCTGCAGCTGCCTTGAAAGACAAATCCTCTTCATCGAGTGTTGCCTTATACCGTTTTGCGTAATTGTCAGGAGGTGCAACAGTTCCTGTATAGTAAGAAGTAGTAATTGAAATTCAATTAATGGATTTACCAAATTTATTGACATCAACTTATTAAATTTTTCATGTGGGGGCTTGCAAAAACCTCGTAGCTCAATTTTGACCCGCCACCAAAAAAAAAAAATCTGCATTCTCATCGCGCGCGGCTCGCTTCGCATGTAAAAATATAAAATCACGTAGCCTTTCGTCCACTCTTCCCTTAAAAAGAACACGTAGTTTACGGAAGCCCCCTGTTATATAGTATAACCTGGTATAACCAGTGATGTGCAAGAGTCAAATTAGAATCGACACAAGACTTGACTCATAAATAGAATTTTACAAAACTGAATTCAGTTTAAATTGAGTTCATTTAAAATTTCAAATATTAAATATTTTTGCTTCCTCATAGAGGAAGCTTTGTAGTATATTTTTGTATATTAGCTTTGTATATTTTTATACAAATAAATACTTGCCCTTTTGAAATTCTTGCAAACGCAAAATAAGAGAGTATTACCGGTAAGGATATAAAAAATATTCTCGGTTGTGACAATTTTAGATTTTCAGTAATAGTTTGTACAGTATCCGACATTAATGCCTTCTTCTGTGAACATCTCAACCCGACCCTGGTTTCCATAATATTCTATGGAAACCAAGGCATTAATGACGGATATTGTACAAATCATGGAACTGCTCCGTTGTCGCACGCATCATTTTGAAGAATTCTTCATGGTCGTAACTTTCAAAATATAAAAAAAGAGTTGCGAATGCTCTGAATTCATCTCGTACAGTCTCTCGAATATGTGGTTTCACCCACCACCTTCGGTAGCGTTTTCGTCTTTTTTTTAGTTCTCTATGTAACTTTGCTAGTTTTATCCAAGCTAGACACAGAGACATGATAGGAATTACATCCATTTTTTCACTTTTATGTTCTTTCGCTCAAAACACTTCCGAGATTCACAAGACACTGCAAGACACACATTACTGTACTGTGTTATTAAATGTGCGGCGGACATGTTCTTATTCTATGAAATTTATTTTCCCCTAAGCGAAGTTGGCAACACTAGCCCGCATCGCTAAGACGGCCCGTCATGACGGGCTATTTGACGGGACGTCTCCAGTTAAGTTTATATGTGGATTGGCCTTTATAGAGATCAGTGCACCGAATCGGTACGCGCGGCGCAAACATCGCACTGACTTGGTGTAAATATAGCACTTCACACCAATAAGTGCTATTTTTTAATCAAAATGACACCAAATAGTATATACCCCACTATTCATGCCAAAAGTCACACCGATTTTTCACACCAGGCGTTTACAACTATACACCAATGGTGTAAAGTTGTAGAAATTTTTCTAACAGTGTGACTTTCCATATGCCCTAACATTGAGCGGAATCTAACGATTTCGTTTTGCAATGGATTTTCTCTTACTTCTTGCACGAATTCTTGGAGGACTTCTTCTTTTTCAACCAAATTAGCTTCCTCAGAAGCTTCAATAGCTGCTGGTGACGACGGGATGCGAACGGTTATCACCTCTTCCTCCATATCAGCATCTGTATGAATTTCACTCAAATCTCTTACCGGTAAAAGAGAATGAAGAAATTCACCGTGCTTTGATGATGCCTTAACTGTCGTCGCTTTATAATTAGAAGCATTGTATACTCTTACCGCTTTTTGAAGATCAACGTTGAAACTGCAGGAAGCGTCCACTTCCCTGTAGTCCACAGGTTCCACCTTACTGTCCTTGATGAGCTTGGTGCGGCTAAAATTAGTGAAGTAATCTCCAATAAAATGGTGATTGAAGATGATCATTCTCCAGAAGTCTTTCTGTGGATCGATTCCTACAAATAGAATAAAAAATTAGAATATTAAATTTAAAACATTAAAACTGTAAAATTAAACTTTAAAAATCGAGGAATTATATAATAAAACGTCAAAGAAAATTTACACTTAAAAAATGAAGCTTATATTATTAAATATTGAATAAAAGCAATCGCAGTACCTATTATCATTAAAAAAGGTGATTTTTTAAATAAAAATAGGTGAGAAAAAGGTGAAAAAAATTAAAACGCAATTAAACCAACAAAACGAGGATACTAAAAAAATTGGGTAACAGCAAAAAAACCTTCACTTCGAATCCAAGTCAATAAAATTTAAATTAAGAATTCAGAAAAATTTATAAAAATTGAACTGAAGTCAAAAGAATTTAAAAGAATTCTAAAGAAATCAAAACAGTTTTAAACAATTAATAATAATAAAATTCAATATGAACATGAATTTCAAGAATTTCAAGAAAATTGAAGGGATTTCAAAAGAGTTAAAAAGATTCTATGAAATTTTAATTAATTAAAAAAGAAGAATTCAAGGTATTTCAAAAGATTTCAAGTCATTTTACGTAATTTTAGGGTATTCAAAAAGAATTTAAAACAGTTTCAATATGTTCGTAATATTTCGAGACATTTTAAACGATTTAATAAAGATTTCCAAGTGATTTCAAGCGATTTAAAAAGATTTAATGAAATTTAGGACGTTTTAAAGAAACTTTTTAAAGGGTTTCAAGACATTTTAAGATTCTTTCAATGATTTTAAAAATTGAAAGGTTTTCAAGAGATGTAAAAAAGATTTAAGGGCATGCTCTGCCCGTGGTTTGAGAAAATTTTTTTTGGAAGTCACCACGGCCAAACCAAATGATATATCGCTTTCAAACTTTGGGATATGGGAAATGAGACACAAAATTGCGTTCTAAAATTTAATTTGAGTAGTAATTTTGAAAAAAAATCTAAGTCGGTAAGGTAGGGATCGGATTTTTTTCAAAATTACTACTCAAATTAAATTTTAGGACGCAATTTAGTGTCTCATTTCCCATATTCCAAAGTTTGAAAGCGATATATCATTTCGTTTGGCCGTGGTGACTTCGAAAAAAATTTTTACAAACCACGGGCAGAGCATACCCTTAAAGGGATTTAAAGAGATTGTAAATTATTTTGAAAAAATTTAAAAGAATTTAGAAGAGCTTAAGAATTCTCAAGGCGTTTCACAGGATTTCAAAAATTTCAAGAGATATCAAGTGATTTAAAGAAGTGACTAGGGGTTAAAAAGGTTAAAGGTTTTAAAACTTAGAATAGGTTGTAACCAAACCTGATTTTATACATAAAATAGTTTCTCTATAAGAAGAGTGAACAGGTACAATTTTGTTTTAATGGGAATAGATTACGAAACACAATCTTATCCAGACACAATGGTAAACTGAATTGTTTGTTTTTTTTTTTATTTTAAGAAAAAAGAAGGAGGCGACGAATGTGATATCCCGGGGTGTAGAACGGAGATCTTGATGAAGAGTCGACAATCTTCTTCGTATTAGAATAGTAGGAATAAGAAAAGTACTCCTTGAGGGAATCAGGGTCCAATATCTATTCCAAATATATGTAATCGAACTCTGATCAAACTGTCAGGTCCTGATTCATAGTTTAAATAGCGGAGTATTCCTATTTTTCCGTAAATGAGGAATGTGGTATCACTATCACTGATTTTAATCGTTTTGATGGGGGGGAAGAACACACCGTGGAATTGTCTGAGTCCGAATTAAGATCCGAAGAGTCTACTCTAGAGTAACATGCTGAAGTACTGGGTTCTCTGATTGGTGAAGACTTCATGGGAGAGGGATGGATACTGAGGATCTCCTCCGAGTCCGAAACATCCGATGTAATCACCCTATATCGTGGGGGAGAATTCTCCTCGTTTTCCTAGAGCACAGTGGGTAGGTTGCTGATGGTCGTTGGAATCGACAGGCCCTGTGAATCAGACCTCTGCTCAGTGTGATTCTGGCTACCTTCGAAATCAGTCACAAGAGAAGCGAGGAATCCTTGAAGAGGTTTCCGGTTCCTCTTGTACGGGGACTGTTGTTCGGACCTCGTTGTTCGGAGACTGCACCAAGTTTCGCGTAGAGGAGGCACTGATCACTGAACTTCGAAATGCACTGTCAATCACTTGGGATGAAGAACCACTATGTATGGGATTATTCACTGATAATTCCTCGTTTTTCTTCTTCTTCTGAAGCCTTCTTCTAAGATTCGGACGATTCTTTTTATACTTGGTGGAATCCATGTCACATTATGTAGAAGCTGTGGAAAAAGGCAAAAAACACGAACAAAAAAACAGCAATATGGTGAAGAACTAGCGAACGCACTCTAAGGTGGGCCACCCGTCTCTTCAAAAAAAAAAGAAAAAAATGTAGAAATTATAAAGGATGGAAGTCGCAAGAGAACTAGTTTATTTAGGTTAATAAACTAATGAGAGAGTTGAATTCCCAATGTAGACACAACCACACTGTAGATTTGTATCGACCGCGATACAAACTGCCCGTCTAGACACCATCCAGTCAGGCCGAAGAATGCCGATCCTACGTGCCGGGTGGAGTGTGATTTCACAGATTGATGCGGTGTAGTTAAGTCCAAAATCCAAGGATGTGCGGTTCCGACTGCTGCTGATGATGAAAGAGGTCGAGTCCGAAATGCGCCTATCTTTATAGGCACAGCGGAGGCATCGATAGACCAGTGGGGAAATCTCAGCCTTCCCATTGGCAGGCGTGGATAGAGAGGTGGTAGCTGTGCGTTTCGAAAAGTGGCGAATCTCTTCCCCGTCCGTGCTCCGTGCTGGGTCTAATGCCTTGAGTCTTCGCGGCAGCGGAAGCGCGCGCAAAAAGTATTCGAGTAAAAGCGCTGGGGGATCAAAGCGAAGGGAAAGAAAGGAAAGAAGCAAGCTATTGATGACCGCTTGCGGGCGACAAGGTGAAATAGGTTAATAGGTGAAAAAATTTAAAATAAGTGAAAAAAGATGAATATATGGCGATTCCCAACATGAGTTGACTCATGAACGTAAAATTTTTAAGCTCGTTTCAGTTTACGATCCAGGAAACTAAAGAGACAACTTTAAGAGTAAAAAATAGAAAAAATTATTGGCAAATAAAACAGTTAAAAAATACACTACGGTCGGATATTGAAGAGTCAGCTACAATAAGGGCAAATATGTTTTTTTAATTCGAGTGTTCATAAAAAACATGCTCGAACATTTTTTTTAGTTATATCTCTGAAACCATTCAAGATTTTTTAATTAACATTGGTTTAAATTAAAGATAAGAATTTAATGATAATTTCATATGAATGTCAGATTTTTCCTACAACTTTCCTGGGTCATACTGTTTTTTAAGGTCGATGCCCAACATAATTAAAAGTACGAACTTTACTTTTCATTATGAGAAAAAAAGCAATACAAAAAAATGTAATAAAAAAAATAGAAGCGTCACTGCTTAAATTAAGGGCTTTAAGATAAGAGCAAATTAGTTATACCGATTATACATTCATATACGAAGGTTTATTGACTCTTATTAGCTAAAAATATTTATTATTACGAATGTATAATTGGTATAACTAATTTGCTCTTATGGTAAAGTATCACATGTCCTTAAAGATAAGAATTCAATCTTGAAAAAAATTTCCTCAAAATTCCACGTTTTTTCCAAGTTTTAGTTCGCAGTGATGCTTCTATTTTTTTCTATTCCATTTTATTGTATTTTAAGTTTCATTGGCTAAAATTAAAGTTAAGAATTCAATCTTGAAAAAAATTCCCTCAAAATTCCACGTGGAATCTTGAGGGAATTTTTTTCAAGATTTTATTAAACTAGGGTATCATGTCCTTCCAAATTGTCTCACTTACTCTCATAGAACGTGACGTCACTGACTTCAGAGTAAGTGAGACAATTGGGAAGGACATGGCAACCCTAATTAAACACCCTTTACAAAAAGGAAGCTTTAATAATTAATTATTATTAAGTAAAATGTTCTATAAAAGAAGAATTTATTGTTTATGACTTACCTGCTTTTTCTATCCATCGGGTGTATTTTTCTGTATCTTTTTTCGGGAAACAGAAAAGCACAACACAATTATCACCTCTCTTACGAGGACAATTTCTGTAAGCATAGACATCCACAGTACTTGACTTTAATTGTGCCATATTTTAATTACTATATAATTAATAACACGACACAAAGAAACACGCCAATGTGTGAAAATCGCAGTGCAAATGTAGAAAAACTCGCTTGCAATTTGCATAAAGAACGCCACGAGGTTAACTTTTTATGCAGGTTGCTGTGTGTGTGTGTTTGGAAACAAACGAAAATCAAAGAATTCACTCCCCGCTCCCCGCGACACCCCACCGGAAAATATTTAAATCTACACTCGACTTCCGCAATAGTTACCACCGCAATAGTCACAATTTCGCAATAGTCACCAATTTTCTTCCGCAATAATCACCAGCTGTTCTCAGCTGTTCTCTCAATTGCCACTTGATACCACTGCACATGCGCTGCGATCAACATCTGATTGGTTGCTAACGCAAACAACACAATACGCAATACGCATGCGCAATCGATGTGACATTTGAGGTAGGGAAAGTTGGTGACTATTGCGGGGGCAACTGTTTCGGATTTGGTGACTATTGCGGAAGTCGAGTGTACTGTGCGGCATTTAAATTTACCACGTGGTCTTCTTTCTATGTGTTTGAATGTTTTTCTTAAAATAGAGTTATCATTTCTCAATATAAATAATTGACATTTTTAATGAAAAGTATTAGCATTATTAATTTAGCATATTTTAATATTTGTAAAAAATCTTAAGTACTAAATTATTTCATGTTTTATAACCATAAATTTAATTTTATTGATTATAAAGGCACTTTTTCACGAAACGAAATTTCCGAAATCAAAACTATTGTTGTAAGCAACTATAACTCTTACAGATACTCTTAATTAAATAATGCCATTTAATGAATAATTTGTAAATAATTTAATCAAAATTCTGTTTTTTGTATCTTTAGTATGATTTTAAATGTGATAATTTGAAAATGTACAGTTGAAAAATTATTTTTTCAAAATTATAAATAACCATAACTTTTTAACTCTTCAGTAAAGTGTATTAATCTTACAGGACAACCAATTGGTCTCGACACAGGGAATCTTGATTTTCCTTCCATCAGTTTTGAATATTATTCGAATTTTGAAAAGTCAGTTTTTCAAAATTATAAATAACCATATTTTTTTTTAATTTTCAATGAAATGTATTAGACATACAGGACGATCAATACGTCTCGACATTTTGCAAAATGTTATTTTCTTGGATCCAGACACTAACCAAAAATACCAAACACACGAATTGACAAATTTATTCACGAATAAATTAATAATAACGAATTATAAATGCTTGATTTTTCAAATTTCCGAAATCCAAATGTAACGATTTTTCAAATTTCAGAATTTACAGTTAAAGAATTATAAAAATAACAAATTATTAAATACCCCACAAATTTTTCAATTCACAAAATTAAAATTGGCTAGATTCTAAAATTACAGAAAGTTGTTTTATTTTAAATAAGTTGGTTAATTAATTATAAAAAATAATTAATTAATATAAAAAAATAATTAATTAATTAATTAGTATAAATATATAATAATTAATTTATGTACCTATTACTTCATGAAATTAAAATCATTTTCGCTAATTTTATAATTCGACAAATGTAAATTTCAAGAATCTGGGAATTAATATGTACATTTAAAGGCCTGATATAATTATATCAGGCCTAATGTTATATATATATATATATAATTTAAAAAATCTCTGATTATTATTCTAAATATATTTTCATTAATTTGCCACAAAAAATCAGGTTATAAAAATGTGGATTTCAAAAACTTTACCACGCACCACAAGTATAATAGTTACATATATACATATATTGTATATATATATTACATATATATGTTACATATATTACATATATTATATATATATATATGTTGTGACGTTGCAGAATTCTGTAACGTCAAAAGATGTAGTTAACAGCCGGCACCGGAGACATTAGCTATTTTCAATCGCGCTCGGTAATACGACTGACAGAAAGAGAGTCCCGCTGCGAAAACCCAGAGCACTCTCGAAATCAATTATTATTATTTCTAATCTTCGTTTTTGCGAGCTTTTGTTCTAACATGTAAACCTCGAGCCAATTGAAACACTTGAAGGATGTCGTTCTGAAGGAATCATGCAATTAAGAGGGAAGGAAGGATGTCTTGGAATTTGAATATTGTCAGTACTCCCGCCAAGCACCAGAGTTCGCCATCTCCCAGGCCGTGAGCCAGCTGTGTCAGTCAACAGCAAGGATGCGCGGAGCCTCGCGCATCCGATTAAAGACTACATTTTTCTTATTCGTTCTTCAGAAGAGATTGTTGTTTCGCTAATAGATTCCGATCGATTTATTTGATTTTTGAGAACGCAATTCAGGGATGCTCAGACATCCTGCGGATTCATCTGGGTTTTAAAAAATGCAAGCACTAGGCATAATGATCGCTGGGCATCGTTATGGTCATCGGAATATATTACGTAACGGTCACATGACTTATTTGACTGCTATGATTGGTTGGATTCAACTAAAACTTCATGATGGTAGCTGGCCGATTTCCGCCTGCCTGTCAACGAGCTTCCGCCTTCACCTCGATCTTCACTCTCTTTCTAGAAGTCTTTGTGGCAAGAAACCTTTTTTCTCTTGTGTTATCCTGTACGGATTATTTTAAAGACTATTATTGGATTTTATTGGATTGTCGTTGAGTTATTGATTGAAGGGTATACTTTTGAGTCTGCGATGGCCGAGGTAACGTCTTATATTGTTTTGGCAAGTTTGACAAAGTGTTAGTGTAAATTTGATTACGTAACCTTTGAAATCACTTTGTCCCACTTCGCCATTTTTTATTCTTTGATATCTCGATTATATAATGCGTTTTCCTCGGGAGTGCTCACACACGCGTATTAATGATTATTTTTAATAATTTATTCCGAGTTTGCAACCTTAAATTCAGTGTTTTCTTTGGCATTTTGTAACAAAATATGGCATGGTTGTAACATAATTTATTGTGCCTGCCACATGTTCGTTTCTTTAATTTATTTATTTTTCATAGACCGTTATTGATTTAAATTCAGTTTTGTTTCGGCAATGTTTGATGTGGTTGTAATGTTACATAACGTGCCCTTCAGACACTCGCCCATTATCGAGAATTGAATTTTCAATTCAAATCTCCATTTCAAATCTTTAGATTAATTCAGTGATAACTCATTGTCTTTTCTGAGTCGATATACAATTTAATCAAATTATCGGATAACTAAACTGTTTTCTCGCTTTGTAAATCAAACTACTGAATTCTTAAATATAATGTTGTAACTTTTCTTCATTCGCGTATAATTCTTGTGATTCGATTGATCCCGTTTAATTTTTTGTTTGTGAAATAAACCAGATTGTTTCTCGTGTGAAATTCGGTCTCAGTTTCATTTCCGTTACGCTCTTTTATGATCCATGACCTTGAGATATTGTGATGAGCTAGTAGCTGTTCTTTTTTTTAGGATTTTCAGGAAAGCATCGAAATTCATCGTCATTTATATAAATAAATGACTGGCGCGATAAAAATTTGAATTCCCTTGAGTATAAATAATTTTCATAAGATTGTCGAGACGTAGTTCCACGGTCAGAGACCGATCTCGTTACAATGTAGGTCCACATTTGTAGGGTCCCTAGAAAAATAGAGTCTGCCGAACTTGGAAAAAAGATGGCGACTGTGAGCGTGTGTGCGTTAATCCGTATGAGCAGCTGTGATTTTGTTTTGGTATGTGTACATTCTGACACTTTAAGTGTCAACGTCAATGATTTTAATCGGTTGGAAATGATTTTGATTGGTTGGAAATTTGAATGGAAATTATTTTGATTGGTTGAAAATTTAATGGCGGCACCAATCATTACAGACATGGGTTCGGCAGACTCTATTTTCTAGGGACACTACACATTTGGAACAAGTAGCGCCAACTACCGTGATGTGGAGTCTGCGTATCCTTGCCGCATCTAGGGTGTACTAATATCTTTGGCCCTATCCAACTTAAAAAGAAAATGGCGTTCCTTAGTGATTATAGTTTCTATGTGCGAAATTTTCTAACTAGAGCCGCGCTGCTCGCAACACGCTTTAAAAATGTATTATACTATCAAAAAATTAAAATAATTAGGTTTTTGAACAAAATGAGGTCAGAAAATGTTTCTCAAATGATTGTAGGATATAAAATACACATCATCAACCATCAATCGAAGAATATGAAATTGAAAAATAACACATGAAATTACGTAAAATGTATACAGTGGATAACGCAGTAAGAATTTCTTGATACTCTTGTCACGTCCCGCGACGTTATTCTAATTAGTTTATTTACAAACATTATAATATAATTTATAACTCAATACTCATTGTAAGTCAAGAAGACCAGCCACAATAATCAATGTTTCTTAGCTGGCACTTAGTAATGCAACCCAACATTTATTCTAAAGTTAACAACAATTATTACTCTTTAAACAATATTTAAAGGATCTTGGATATTTTAAACTTAATGTAAAGCCGTCAAGCCTAGCAGGCAACGAAGAAAGAACATACTTGCCCTCACTAAAAAGCAAGGGTCCGAGGACCAAATTATCTTAGTAAAATGTCAATTTCTTAATCTCTCACTCTCTCATTATGTTTATCCTTCTCTAATTTATGACCTCTGCTAGAACGAGTCACCTATTAAATAAATAAATGCCACCGGACCTGTCGACCCTTTGACGCGTGCACTCTCTCACCCTCTTTCCAAGAAAACCTCGAATGATGCAACTTAGAAAATGTACATGAAATTATCGCAGATCCACAGAATATTCTAGAAGATTCTAGAACATCATTACCCCCTAGTCCTCACCGGGGTGAGAAGACAGAAGGGTGCCCCAAAAGATATATAAACAGAAGAAATGATCCTCAGGAGTCACTGTCACTGTCACTGTCACAGTTACTGTCACCGAGTAACTCACTCACTCTCGCAGTCACCAGTAATTAGTGAGTCTGTTAAAATTCAACCTCCGCCCTAAGGATCACCAAATCTGCGAGTCTGCGGTTCAGAACGAATCTCTTCTTTACTACCACCGGAACTCCAAGTCTAAAAGTCTATCACTCCTAAATATTCCACTTCGGACTTAGACTCTGAAACCATTTTCGGACTTAGTCTCCGGAAGCAACATCGAACTCAGTGTCGGGAAGTGATCTTGGATTTAGACTGAGGAAAGAATCATCAATCATCATCGAGATTCAACTGAGAGTGCACATTCAACTGCGAATCTTTCACAATGGTCAGGTACACATTATAAATACTTTTCTAACAAAGGCTGAGGTTTCACTTTTCACTTGTAATCAAGATCCTAAATCATCTCTTTTATTCAATAAATAATATTGTTATCTTAAATCTATATATTCTTATTTTGGAATCTGGCTGGCTATCCTCATCCCTGTGATTGAGAAATCCTTTCCCAATCCTAAAACGAGGAACCTCTCTAATTCTTTTAAATTGAAGAGTGTGTTATCTCTCCCGAGACATAACACTCTTAACGAAATATTTGTTATGTTATCACATAAAGCTAAAAATATCTAAAAAAAAAAATATAAGAAAAACTTTAGCTTCTAAGCAAAATTATTTTTCATTTATTTTTTTTATTTTTCCCAACTTTATAGGAATGAAATAACAAATATTTTGTTAAACTTTATGTGTTCGTTAAAAAAAAACATAAAAAAAGAAAAATATAGTTTAATAAAAATTTGGGAATGTAATAAAAATTATAAATCAATAATTATAAAATAAATTTGATAGTACATATTTGAATTTTTAGTATTAACTAAGAATACATATTTAATAAAAATAAAAGTACATATTTATTTTATAATGAATAATTTATTATTTTTGTTATGTTTTCCAATTTTTATTAAACCAGCATATGGGATATTCCATCCAAAAAGTACAATCGAAAATTTTTTTCAAGCGAAATATTTTTTTTGTGTTCTTTGATCGAAAATATTCGACGCGTATTTTTTTCTATATATGATATGCAAACTTTTCAAGTAACAAGTGTTTAAACATCTGGAATACAAAGAATTGTGGATTTTGTAAAATCTTCCAGTTCGTAAACCATTTCTTATAAAATAATGAATTTACCTAAAAATTCACCTAAAAAAAACAAAAAATTTCTAGGTAAATTCATTATTTTATAAGAAACGGTTTACGAACTGGAAGATTTTTAAAAATCCTCAATTGTTTCTTCACCAGATGATTGAATACTTGTAGTTTGCATGTCATGTTGAAATAAAAAAATACGAGTCGAATATTTTCGATCAAAGAACACAAAAAAAAATATTTCGCTTGAAAAAAATTTTCGATTGTACTTTTTGGATGGAATGTCCCATATACTGGTTTAATAAAAATTAGAAAACATAACGAAAATGATGAATTATTCATTATAAAATAAATATGTACTTTTATTTTTATTAAATATGTATTTTTAGTTAATACTGAAAATATTCAAATATGTACTATCAAATTTATTTTATAATTATTAATTCATAATTTTTGTTACGTTACCAAATTTTTATTAAACTATATTTTCCTTTTTATATGTTTTTTTTAACGAACACATAAAGTTTAACAAAATATTTGTTATTTCAATCCTATAAAGTTGGGAAAAATAAAAAAAATTATTGAAAAATAATTCTGCTTAGAAGCTAAAGTTTTTCTTATATTTTTTTAGATATGTTTAGCTTTATGTGATAACATAACAAATATTTTGTTAAGAGTATCAAGAAATTCTTACTGCGTTATCCACTGTATACATTTTACGTAATTTCATGTGTTATTTTTCAATTTAATATTATTCAATTGATGGATAATGTGTATTTGATATCCTACAATCATTTGAGAAACATTTTCTGACATCATTTTGTTCAAAAATCTAATTATTTTATATTTTTTGAATATTTTCCCATTAGTATAATACATTTTTGAAGCGTTTTGCGCGCAGCGCCGCTCTAGTGAGAAAATTTCGCATATAGAAACTATAATCACTAAGGAAGAAAGGTCTACATCTTACAATATGGGAGTCGGATAGGGCTGGTCTAGGGTTATAAAGTTTCATGAAACTTTGGTCAAATGAAAAGTTTCATGAAAATTTTGAAACGTTTCAAAATTTCTTAAGTTTCATACATTAAGGCGGGGAAATTCAAAATATTAAACAGTACTATAAGATTTATAGATTTAATAGATAATGGTATATTTCATGTTTCGTAAGACTGAACATTTTATCTAATTAAAAAGAATAGATTTGTTTAAATATTATAGTGGGTATATTTATGTCACGCTTTTAACGATTCTGCAATATCTCGAGAACGCGTGCAGATAAATTGATGAAATTTGGCATACTTTTTCCATTATATACGAAGTTGAATTTCTAATAAGGGTTTAACAAAATATTTAATTTTTTAACTTTTATAACTTATAAGGAAAATGAAAATTCTTTTTATCCAGGCGAATTGATTGGTCTGTATGATTAATGCATTTCGTTGAAAAATATTTATGTACACAATGCTTTTGTGGTGAACCATTTATCAAGATCAAGAATTCAATAAAGAGAATTTGTTGTCTAAGAACCCAAGCATGCCCTAACCTAAAAATACGGGATGATCTAACCTCAACCTGACATGAGTACGCATGCGCATACGTTTTCGTGAAACTTTCGAATGTTTCAGAAATTTTGGTCCCATGAAACGTTTCATTGACTCACAACCCTAGGCTGGTCCATGTCAATTTCTGTGTCATGTCAGTTTTTCAATCCCATTGTGAGCGCACCTTAAAAGGTGAGTTAAGACAACTGTACCCCCTCCACTGTGTTTCGGACGAACCGGAATCGGAAGTTGTTGCAAGCGCGCTAAAATTTGAATTATAGTTATTTTGGCAAAAGTGTTTGCCTTTTAGAAAAATCATTGAATTTACGTAAAACTTCCTGATTTTATTGATTTTTAATACCTATGTTATATTATATTTAAAGTTTTTATTGTTTTGAGTTTTGAGTTCAGATCTGAAACGAATATGACGTTTATGTCATTAAATGATTAGGGTTATATTCTAGGTTATAAATAATTGTGTCAACTGTGTGCACTTTCGAAATGTTTGAAATTTAATAATGATGAGAAACATAAATCATGGTGACTTGTTGCATTTTATATTGGAACAAATGTTTCGGGAAAAGTGTTCGTTCAAAGGCTTTTCCAAAAAATGAAAAGCTTCGTGAATTGTGGCTGCAAAATATTAATCGTCAAGATTGAATACCAAATACGTCATCACGTATTTGTGAGGTAAAATTTATAGAATATTAGAATATAAATAATATTATAAGAAAAAATTATTTCTGATTAACTTAATTAGAGATGCACTTTTCACCTGAAATATTGGAAACAGAAGACAATGAAAACAGACCTTAAGATGATGCTATTCAAACAATATTATTTAATAAATATTTAACAATAAATATTTTTATAAGTATTATTTTTTACTTACACTAATTGACAATGTTTAAATGACTTTTTTTATGTCTTTTTGTATAATTACAATAACTAAATAAAAAATTTGATTTGAAAAACGCGCTCATTTTACTGACTTCCGATTCCGGTTCGTCTATCAATCAAAAAGATGACACACATTATCACAACTCTATTTTAGGTTCTCTACAGATCCTCAAGGTAGAGTTGTGACACGATTCCCCCTCCAATGCTCGCCGCTGTACTGGGGCGTGAAAAGTTTTAAATTTTTCATAATGATGTATAGTTCTTGTTTAGCGTGTCAACACGCGAGGGAGCGTGTTATTTATTAAAAATGTTATTTATGTATCTTAAAAAAAGGTGTATTTATATTTCTTACAAAAAATGTATGTATGTTTCTTTAAAAAATTTTATCTATGTTTCTTAAAAATGATTTTTCAAATATTTTCAGAATATGAATTTATGAAATTTCATCATTTTAATCTTTGCTACAATTTATTTTTACTTTATTTATATTTATAATCTTTTAGAACCAAAGTATTGCTTCTAAATAACTTGTAAAATGTATTTGTTTAACCAATATTATTTATTAAAATTTGTATAATATATATGCCTAAAAATGATTTTTAATCACATTTCGTTTATTTTAAATGAATACTCTAATGTCATACTTTTTATTTTGTATTAAATCTGTCAGGGAACAAACACTTGATTTGAAAATCCCGCCAATGTTCGAATAGCGAGTTCCGGTTCAGCGGCACCAATCAGAATTGGAGTACCCCGTGTCTCAACTCTACCTTGAGGATCTCTAAGGATCCCTAGTTAGTCTTAACGTCAATTTCATTGTGTAAGTATTTACTTTGATGTTTTAATGTCAGTATGTGACATTAATTCAAACAATTCAAAAGAATTACAAGACACTTCAAGAGAATTCAAGAGAATTAAAAAGAATTCAAAACCATGTGTACACCTGAATTAGGTAGTGATTAACTCCTCGAAACATTGTGATACACTAAAAAAATGGTTGGTTCTTTTCATTAGTATAAGAGATGGTATTACTAGTTGCGACAACTTATATTTATTTATATTATCACAAGTTCTCTATAATACGAAAAATTGGAAAGAAATTTTGCGGCAACCGGGATTCGAACTACCTATAAACACTTATCTCTAACCTCTAACGTATCGAACGCAATTTAAATTACACGGCTAACCTGGCACATAGAATATTTTATAAAAATCTCAGAAAAGTATCACATAAGCAGGGATCGACCGTCGGCGAACAACCGGTCGTCGACGAATTACCAAATTACCACTTAAGTCAAATTATTCAATTTCAAAATAGTCTCGCGGCGTTGCCAGTTTCCGCGCACGCCACGAGACAGGAAGAGAGAGGTTAGCTCGTTCTCTCTGTGCTCGAAGTCGTTGGCGTTATCACGCAAAAATTTTATATCTGTGCTTTTCTTGCAAGTTCTGCAAAGTTGATTGGATTTTGAGATTTTGCCTGGGTGAGAGTAAGACATCCACCCAGTTCATTTGAATTGAATTTGTTATTTGGATTTGAGATTTTGATTCGGCTAATTAGCCTGGTTTTTTTTGTAATTTGGACAACGAAAACTTTGAAATGTCTGGTTCTGGTAGAGGCCAGTTTCGCGGCAGGCGCCGCATATTCCCCAGTAGGGTGATCGCAGTTAACGCTTCTCATTCTCTCTCTTCCATAAATTTGATTTAACTGAATTTTGGTAAATCACTCGATAATGAAATTGTGTTGAACTATCGTGTAAAATTTATGATTTCTGATCGCCAAATGGTTGGCCATTCGCAACAACAATTCGTTATTCATAGTGCTTGAATTGTTCGAATCCTATTTGAAGTGCTTGCCAGTTTAACCTTCACTTAACCTTTGCAATGTAAGATTGATAACCTCGTTGTGATATAAAGAATTTGTCTGTGAAATAAATTCATTTGCTTTCTTTTGTTTGAATCAGTGATTTCAGTGAAATTCTCTTACCGCGCCCTCTCCGCGGTACTGTGCTAGCAGGGTTATGTACTTGAGTTAGATTAAAGATCAATATATTACTTTTGCTCATTTTGAGTAAAATGAACTGGCGCTCAAACGGCTTTTAAAAATTTATTAAACTTATTAGATCGATTAGATTCAATTATAATGTTAGATAAACCGTTATAAAATGGCGCCCGCCTATAGGGCCTGAAATTTCGCTGAATATCCTGTTCTATAAATAATTACACATAATTGTCAAGTGAGTCATCCCAAGATAACGAATGAAATTCTGAATTTGTATATTACACACAAACTTGGAAATAACTCGGAGATTGAAATCATTTAATCTCCGAATCATAATAGTGATTCGAGCAACGCTAAATAAAAATAAATTGAAGAGCGAATATTAAATGTATGTGTATCTCGAGATTTGTCTTTCGGGTTACATGAACAATGATTTGGGAATTTGAATAATTTATGAACTGGTCCCATATTTAAACTGGTCCCATATTTGAATTGGTCCCATATTTTCCCATATTTTACATGGAAAATTGGTCCCATATTTTTTTCCCACGGTCCCATATTTGGTCCCATATTTTTTTTGAATTTTGGACCCATAATTTATATTTTTTAATTTTGTAGACTGACCTGACTCCCGTTTGGTCCATTGGACACCATTCGCCATGAATTCACATTTTATTAAATTATAAAATAGCCCACACTAAAATTGTTTGCGCGATAATTTCGATGTTTCGAATTAGAAGGCTAAGTGAGTCAGCCAACTGTTTGTAAACAAGTAATAATGGATTAACTTTGAAGGAATTTAAAATCAAATACAAAATAAATTCATTTCACAACTGTTAAAATTAAATTGAAATTTATTTTCCAATTCAAAATTTAATTTACTAACTCATGGTTAGTAATGAGTAAAATTTTTGGTGTAACAAGAGTATAACTGTTACATAACAATTTAAATACTTGATAATCGTTGATGTTATGTAACAATACCATAACTTAAACATAACACCAACATAACATGGATGTTATGTAAAGGAATAGCGATTACTAATAAATAACAGTAGAATAACACTCATTTAATAAAGTAACATTTTTACTAAATGAAAATTGATACATTATAATTGATTTCTAAAAATAGAAATCCTATTTGAAAATTCGAATTAACTGGCTCTCACTCAGTCTTATTTATAACCCATACATTATTGACTTAAATTAAACCTTTTTTTTTGAAAATATAAAAATGGCTCATTCACAACAGTCTTTTGACTTAACCGGTGATCCTGATACCTGGATTGAATCCGATATCAGACAATTTTTGTCAATGATGGACCTTGATCCTACCGGTCCTCTGGATGTCATTCGGGACCGCGTAATTGAAAATTTTATAACTAAACAAAATGAATCCGACTGTGAAACCAGTCCGGAAAATGACTCTGACCGTGACCTTTTCGTCAGTCCGGCGCAGAATTACACTTTTCATGATAACCCTACAGAGAGCAATAAACAAATGGAAGCCAAACGATTATTGGACGCTCTGAGTCTCACAGTAGAGACAAGTTTGGCGAACGAAATGACTGTGACGAATTTATGTAGAAGTGTCCTAACCGTTGCGCACGGCTTTTATCAGGAAGCATTAAAATATAGTAGGACACAATCGGAGGTTAAGATTACTGAACCAGTAACTACTACTAGTTCAGTTACAATTTTTAGTAACTCGGTTACAGTTACGATGCCGAACTCTCTTAACTATAGCTCTGTTGGAAGTTATGCATGCGGTGTGCAAACTAGCCAAATTAATAGTGTTTATTCTCCGCAGCACATACGTCCGCATAACGTGCAATTGGCGCAGTCAATGGGTTTCAACGCCAATTTGGGACATCAGCTGGATTTAAATAGGAATACTCCTCTTAGTTATCCATACAGTAGCACGCCTAGGATCGGTGTTTCCGCTGCTCAAGCTGACACAACCAACGGACTAAAAAGGGATAATTATCCAAAACTTTCAACGACTACACCGGTGCCGGAAAAGGAATTTACTTTTCCGACTCGAAGTCAGAATGAGTATACTCATTGTTTTACTTCTGTTCCAGTAACTGGAAACAATTTTGAGATGGGAAGTCCCATATTAAACAATGGTGCCTTTTCAAGTACGCAACCATTGTCAGGTAATATACCTCAGCGTTATGCGTCAGGAATGGACCTTAGGAATAACCAACTCTCTCAGTTGAATAGGAGTCACTCGAGGACACTTGACTCAGTTGTCCGAAAGTGGGGAATTACTTTCACCGGTGACAACATGAGCGTGGAGAACTTTTTAGTTAGATTGGAAGAAGGACGCTCAGTCTCTGGATTGACTGACGATGAATTGCTATTGGCAATTCCATTTATTTTAGACGGATTGGCTCTACAATGGTTCCGCCAGAATGCAAATAATTGGTCGACATGGCAACAATTTAAGCCTGCCTTGTTGGCAATGTATGGCGATACCAGCTAACAATGGCGACTAGAGGAAGAGGTCGCCGCCAGAGTTCAGGGATCCGACGAATGAATTTCAGACTTTTTAATCTGCCTTCAGGGCCTCTTTTTAAAGTTTCAGCGACCTGCTACGATGGCTGAACAAATGGATCGGGTCTATAGGAATATGAAACCCGAATTACGACGATCAATCCGAAGATTTGAGTTCTCGGATTATAACGGCTTAATGAGATTAGCCAAAGAAGTGGAACGAACCACAGTTCCAAAGGTTGAGACTAGAGTTCCACCCAAAGCAGAAGAATCACTCTTTCCAGAGCTTGCCTATAAAAAGAAGGTAAAACCTTCAGCTCCTGGAAATGTAGTACAGAGATCGGTTAAGCAGACCGATAATAATATTCCACAGTCAACTTCGAATAAAGCATTCGAACAATTGACTTCTATGATGGCTGCATTAATGAAGAAACTGGATCAAAAGGATTCTTTAAATGATAGATCTAGGAGGGCGAATAGTTTCGCCAGGTCTAACTCTGATCTGAGGAGAAGTAACCCCAGATCTAATAACCAACAGTCGGCGGAAATAATCCGACAAAATAATAGCCAATTGTATAAACCGAAGGAGTTTAAGACTCCAAAAGCAGAACCCCCTTGCTTCAATTGCAAAGGGCAGGATCACGGCTGGAAAAATTGCCGTAAAGACCTTGTCAGATTTTGCCACATTTGCGGCAAACATGATCGAGTAAAATATAACTGTGACTCTGACTATTGTCAGGGAAACTGATAAAGGAGTGCAGACTGAGGGTCGATGCTGCTCCTTTCCATCCTAGAAAGGCCTTCATTTCACCTTCAGCAGGATTTCCACCGGACATGACTTATCTCAACTCAATCAACTCAACGGATTCGCCAAGGAGCTCTCGCTCCAAATTATTAAGTAATGTAACTTCAATTTCAGGAGATGAAATTGAAAATCATCAGACTCAGAAGGAGTCGATTTTAAATAAGTCAGATTTAGATAAATCGGACATAGGTACTTCACCGAGACCTTACATCACTATCGAACTAGGTAGTAGCAAATTATATTCACTCTTAGATACTGGTTCATCGAGAACGTATCTAGGATCGTCAGGCATGGAAGTCGTTAAATTAATCGGTGGTAAAATCGATTATAATAAGTCAGGTGCTGCATTGATGGCCAATGGTTCTGGTGAAACCATTATTGGCGAAGCACACCTTCCAATCACTTTTTCGGGAGTAACTCACGAGATGGATGTTAAGATCATACCTGGTCTGGCTGACACCAGCGTTTTGGGCATGGACTTTGGGGAGATCTTCGGAATAGTCATGCATTTGCGCGACCGGCAACTATGGCTAGCTGACGAGCCAATCATAAAATTCGTGTTTGGTCGGGGGGATGAAGGCACGTCGGATTTCTGCAGTGGAATATCATTGCTCATGGACACGGAGAAGGTCCAGCTAGAAAAGTTTTGGAGAGAGTCATTCCACCTCCACCTGCTAAGCTGCCTCCTGCTAAATTCGTCGAGCACGTGATCGATACACAGGGGCACGCTCCAATTAAACAAAGGAACCATGGAATGTCCCCGAAAGTGACTGAAGCTCTTATCACGTTGGCTAATGACTTGATAGAGCAAGATTTAATTGAGCCATCCAGTAGCGAATGGTGTAATCCAGTCGTAATGGCGAAAAAGTCAAATGGAGACTATCGTCTCTGTATAGACTTCCGTAAAGTAAACGAAGTCTCAAAGAAGGATACGTATCCCCTTCCATTTATGACTGAGATATTAGAGCGGCTTAGTTCAGCCCGCTACATCTCAAACCTTGATCTTAAGCTGGGTTACCATCAGATTCCTATAAGTAAGGAAAGTTAGGAGAAAACAGCCTTTATAATCCCAGGAAAAGGTCTCTATCACTACAAGCGAATGCCATTTGGTCTTACAGGAGCTCCAGCTACATTTCAGCGTCTCATCGACAAGATTACCACACCAGAGTTGAGACCACACGTCTTCGCATACTTGGATTACATCATAATTGTCTCAGAAACCTTCGAGGATCATCTGTACTGGTTGGAAAAGACCATCAACAGATTAATTGAAGCTGGACTCACCTTGGATCCCAGCAAATGTAATTTTTGTCTGTCAGAGGTTAAATACCTCGGATTTAAAGTAAATAAGGATGGTTTGTTGGTCGATGATGATAAGATCAAACCTATCCTAGAGTATCCTCAGCTTAAGAATATCAAACAGCTGCGTCGTTTCATAGGCGCTACATCATGGTACAGGAAGTTCATCAAGGACTACGCGAAAATCAGTGAACCCCTCACGAATCTAACAAGAAAGGGTGTCGGTTTCTCTTTGAAGGAAAAACACGAGGAAGCGTTTCAGACTCTGAGAAGAGCCTTAACTACAGCGCCGATACTCGCGTACCCAGACTTCAAGCTGCCTTTTGTAGTTCAAACGGACGCAAGCCAGACGGGACTTGGAGCTGTTGTCACTCAGGTCCAAAAAGGCCAAGAGAGAGTAATCGCTTACACCAGTCGAGTACTTTCAAGTGCAGAACGGAATTACTCAACTACGGAGCAGGAGTGCTTAGCCGTAGCCTGGGCTATCAAGAAGTTCCGTCACTATCTCGAAGGATACAAATTCACCGTAATAACGGATTACAGCAGCTTAAGATGGCTGTATAACATAAAAAATCCAACTGGCAGATTAGCCAAATGGGCACTTGACCTTCTGGAATACGACTTTGAAGTTATACACAGAAAAGGAGCTATGCATCACGTTCCGGATGCGCTCTCTAGAATGTTCGAGAATGACGAAGTGGATCACATCGCAGCATTCGAGGAAATTAACGACGAATGGTATGTAAGACGCAGGGAAGCAATACTAGCGACCCCTAATAAATTTCATGGCTGGAAAGTCGTAGATGGAAGACTCTACAAGTTTAAGAGTAACCCACTACTGGAAGATCTGATGGATAACCTTCAAGCCTGGAAACTTGTAGTTCC
>CAJFCO010017817.1:0-29825 GCA_904066015.1 Synergus gifuensis | reverse complement strand
GTGGGGGAAGTGCTCGATCGAGAATTAAGGGTAAGGGCAAGATAAAGAGAGGCGACTGTATGCATTTTTTTAACGTCAGAACAATTTTCAAGGTGAATTGCAAACAGATAAACTTAACGTGTGCTCCGATATTATAGTAAATGATATTATAGGTAAAAATTGATTTATTAAGATTATTATTAAACCTCATATAAAAGAAAACATAATAAACAAATTTTATTATTTTCAGATTCAAAATCTATTTCCACTCAAACAGAACCGGAAAAAATGAGACACGTAACACAGATGCCTTATCAATTAGAGCAGCCTATAAAGAGCAAGAAGGGAAGATCAACGATATTAAAAAATTTTTTAAATAAATATTTGGCTGATTTAAAGCAATGGGCTAATGACACACGCTCCGAAGGTTACTCGACCTCACAACAACACGTGACCTCACGCATGCGATCACGTTCACGAACGCTTTCGCGTAAACACACGCATTTACGATGAGGCACGCGTTCTCGATCAGGCACTCGCTCGCGTGAACGCACGCGCACGAGTTCACGGCGGCGCTCGCGTGAACGCATACCCTCGCGTAGTTGTTGCAGGCAGTCACGTAAATGCACGCGCTCGCGTAGTTATCGCAGGCGGTCGCGTAAACGCACGCGCTCATGTTCTTGCATGCGCTCGCGTAACGCACGCGTCACACTCACATAGACGCGAACATTGTGGCACGCACTCGCGTTCATTCATCTTCATGCTCGCGTAAGCATACACGCACAACTATAAGCATACACAACTATAAGCATACACTATAAGTATACACGCACAATTTAAATGATAAATCGCTTATATTTTAATTTAGAAACGCAAACTCCTGTGAAGATACCAAGATTAGAAAAGAACATCGAAAAAGATCAATTCCAACGAAAGACGGAAGATGAGTATGTCTCTTTCTATTAATTAATTTTTTTTCACATTCATACCTTCACTTATGTTTAATCCCGCACAATAATGTCGAACACATTAAAATCCCCTATAAAATACATTAAAATGTTTTGAAATCGCTCGAAATTTTCCAAAATTCCATAAATTATATTGAAACACCTTTAAAGTCCTTAAAGTTTCACTAAATTTACACTAATCTGTTCAAATATTTTTCAATTCTTCAAAATCTCTTAAGGCTGATGGAATTTGAAAAACTTTAATGTAGAGAAACTCGAATTCCAGGGGCGCGACTAGTACGGGGTTCTGGGTGTCAGAACACTCAGACAGTAATTCGAGTATACCTACTTGAAATATGCGTGGGTGTCCAAATTATTAGACGGTTAATACAATTCCACACTAAACGCACTTTTTTAGGGTTTGGAAACCGTTTTTTTTTCTCTTTTTTTATTTAGTTTTAATTTGTAGGGTGGCTTCCGACACCCATTGTTTTGAGACCCTTGTTGCGCGCCTGTTTAATTCTGTCAACTTTTCACTAGGAGTTGGTATTGGATTTTTGAAGGGAGATAAGATCAAATTGATCGATTTTTGGTAGCACACTGGGGGAAGAAAAGGTGTAGAACATTTTAAGACTCACCAGTTTTTCGATAAAATGAATATATTAGGCGATAGAGGTGAATAAAAATGCGCCGATAATGGCGGATATTTTGACAGCACCACAAAAAAATTATAGATTAATAGATAGACAGATGCGAATTTAGTGTCCCTAGAAAATAGAGTCTGCCGAACCCATGTCTGTAATGATTGGTGCCACCATTAAATTTCCAACCAATCAAAATCATTTCCAACTATTAAAATCATTGACGTTGACACTTTAAGTGTCAGAATGTACACATACCAAAACAAAACCACAGCTGCTCATACGGATTAACGCACACACGCTCACAGTCGCCATCTTTTTTCCAAGTTCGGCAGACTCTATTTTTCTAGAGACCCTAGCGAATTGATACAGTGCTGACCTCACTCGGCGATAGTTTTGGCGCGAATGATTTGAATTGCAATAAGAAAGATCGCAGTAATCTTTTATCCTTTGATCCTCCTCATATTTATTATAAGAAAAAATGAATCCCTACCTTTAGCAACAATTATACAATGCATTTATATTTCTAAAATCATTTAAACTTGTCAATAATCGAATAAATCTTTAAAATCGGAGATTATCTCTCTTACTGCAATTCAAATCATTCCTGCCAAAATTATCGCCGAGTGAGGTCAGCACAGGTCAGCACTGTATTAATTCGCAGCTGTCTATCTATTAATCTATAATTTTCTTGTGGTACTGTCAAAATATCCGCCATTATCGGCGCATTTTTATTCACCTCCATCGCCTAATATATTCTTTTTATCGAAAAACTGGTGAGTCTTAAAATGTTCTACACCTTTTCTTCCCACAGTGTGCTACGAAAAATCGATCAATTTGCCCTTCTCTCCCATCAAAAACACAATACCAAAACCTAGTGATAACATTAGTAACTTTCCACAGATTTTGACAGTTTGTTGTCAACTTTTTCTTTCAAATTCCATCGCCCTTAATTATTTTACATAGTAATATGGCGAAACGGACTACCGACTCATCTTTAGTTGTTGTTGAAAAGAGAGAAAATGTAGTTTAAGGCTTCCCTGTGAGTCAGGGACATTTCGACAAACCTACATTTGACCAGACTAGGGTACTATATTAGACTGGAATATGCAACCGACATTTTGGGTCCTGAACAGTTGGCGGGAAACAATGTGATAAGCATTTCGTGTGTTTTTAGTTAAAATTAAGCTTAGAATATAATAAAACTGGTTTTAAACTTTATCGTTTTCCATTAGGACAAATCGAAAGATTAAAAATATGGATTGTAAATTGTAGACGCGATAAATGGGAACCGAATTGTAATTCGAAATTATGCTAAGTAAGTACTCTCATTTATCAGTAAAACAATCTAATTTAAATATCTGGGGTCTGAAGCTTATGGTTATATGCCATTAAATTACCTGTGAGCATTTTTTAAGCGAAATAAGGTCCAGAAGAAAGTAAGGTTAGGAACCCGTTTTTCTACGGTACAACACGCACGTTAATCACGCAAATAAAGAAAATGGATGATATGAAATATAAATAACATAATAAAATTTTTGAACAGTATTGTACTAATGTTTGAACTTTAAAACTCGATGTTAAGTTAGCGATTTTTAATTTCGCGGGGACCCAAAATGGCGGCTTGCATATTCCTATGTAATATAGTACTTTAACCAGGCTACTACAAATATCCAGAAAAGTCGGTGCTACAGTTAGGAATTTGTAAGAGAGTAAAAATATAGTGGAAAAGTGATAAATGAGTGGATAAATATTGTCCTACTTTTAAAAAGAACACATGTAGATGGCGCTATAGTAGAAAATACCGAATTTAAAATAATAAAAGTAAACACAAATAAATTTACATAGGTTTTCTAATTGAAAAATGATATTTTTAATGAAAAAGTAGAATATATTAATAAAGACAGATATTTGTAAGTCATTTTAGGTTACGTTTAGGGTTTCTCAACGGAAATGGATATTTTTAAGTAAAAATCATCCAATGTTGATGACGAGGACTAACTAATATCAACTATTTGAGGTCATGTTTGCGTTTTCTTAACGGAAATGGATATTTTTACGGAAAAATCATCCAATTTTGATGAGAACTAATCTCAGCTATTTGAGGTTATGTTTGCGTTTTCTCAACGGAAATGGATATTTTTAAGTAAAAGTCGTCCAATTTTAATGAGGACTAATTAATCTCAACTCAACTATTTCCGTTGAAAAAACGGAGACAACTTCAAATAGTTGATATTAGTTAGTCCTCATAAACGTTGGATGATTTTTACCTAAAAATATCCATTTCCGTTGAGAAAACGCAAACATAACCTCGAATAGTTGATATAGTTAGTCCTCATCAACATTGGATGATGTTTACCTAAAAATATCCATTTTCGTTGAGAAAACGCAAACATATAACCACAACTGGTTGATATTAGTTAGTCCTCATCAACATTGGATGATTTTTACGTAAAAATATCCATTTTCGTTGAAAAAACGCAAATATAACCGCAAATAGTTGATATTAGTTAGTCCTCGATGATGTTTACTTAAAAATAACCATTTCCGTTGGGAAAACCTAAGCATTACCTAAAATAGTTGACATATTAGTTAGTCCTCATCAAAATTGGATGATTTCTATTAAAAAATATCCATTTACGTTGAGAAAACTCAAACATAACTTTAAATAGTTGAAATTAGATAGCCCTTATCAAAATGGGATGATTTTTACCTAAAAATATCTATTTCCGTTGAGAAAACGCCAACATAACCTCAAATAGTTGATATTAGTTAGTCCTTATCAACATTGGATGATTTTTATCTAACAATATCCATTTCCGTTGAGAAAACGCCAACATAACCTCAAATAGTTGATATTAGTTAGTCCTTATCAACATTGGATGATTTTTATCTAACAATATCCATTTCCGTTGAGAAAACGCAAACATAACCTCAAATCGTTGATATTAGTTAGTCTTCATCAAAATTGGATGATTTTTACTTAAAAATATCCATTTCCGTTGAGAAGACATAAACATATATGACCTCGAAAATAGTTAATATTAGTTAGTCCTCATCAAAATAGAATGATTTTCACGTAAAAATATCCATTTCCGTTGAGAAAACGCAAACATAACCTAAAATGGTCGAGATTAGTTAGTCCTCATCAAAATTAGATGATTTTTACTTTAAAATATCCATCTCCGTTGAGAAAATGCAAACATAACCTCAAATAGTTGATAATAGTCCTCATTAAAATTGAATGATTTTTACGTAAAAAGATCCATTTCCATTGAGAAAACCTAAACATAACCTAAAATGACTTAAAAATGTCTGTCTTTATTAAGGGGTTACACGACCCTGGCGCGTAGGAAAATAGGTATAAAAATAAGAATTTTTTTTGACGTAGTCATAAATTATTTAAAATAATTGTTATTATACATATATACACAGTACTTTTATGTATAATTTGAATCAATGACAAATTTAAAAAATTTTTAAATGGCGGAGATATGAGCCAATCAGTAGGACCACGAAGTAGTATAAGGAGACCCAACTGCATTTGCGATTCCGGAAAATTCTGCTAGCATTTTTCCGAACACACTTCCTATAGCATTTTGTCAGAGATTGGCCCAGTAACGGATTTTAGCGCCTCTTGTGACCAATTTTTGTAACGTGTGATCCATATGGTTGAATTTGTAAACACTGTATCGTGACATCGTGACTGTATGTGTATACTGTGTGAAACCGGTGTTTTTGTGTTTTGTTTTCATGTTATTTGTTATAGAGTGCCGTATTTGCAGTTATAAAGGTAAGTGTTTGTAAATGAAAAGCAAATGCAACATTTATATTTCATATAATTTATAATCTCACGAAATTATAAACGGCACAACGAAAAAGGCAGACATCTTGTGAAAATTTAATAATAGTTTCTAGTTTTCCCACGAGGCGCTACAATCCGTTACTGGGCCGATCTCGACAAAATGCTATAGGAAGTGTGTTCGGAAAACTGCTAGCAGTTCTTACATTAAAGTCGGGTCTCCTTATACTACTTCGTGAGTAGGACCCTTTTTTGAAAATCCTTGTTGATAGTGTACCTAGTTTCTCGATCAGGCATTGTTTGAAAAAAAAAATTTTTTTTGCTTATTAAGAAAGGTAATTGCTATCGTGTGACGTATGGAAAAGAATTAAAAAAATTTTTTGTAGAAATGACAACTGTTTAAGGGCATGTGTTACTTACCATATGAGCATGTTTAAATAACCCGGGTTTTTTTCTACAATTTTTACATTTTCAAAAAAATTTTACTCAACTTCCGTCCGTATTCACGTTCTTGAGGGAAGTTGACTATAATTTTTTTTAAATGTAAAAATTGTAGAAAAAAACCCGGGTTATCTAAGTTTGCTCATATGGTAAGTAACACATGCCCTTAAAAAAAAATTTCTAATATATATAGAAATTTTGAGTTTAAAAAATTCATAACTTATGAACAGGGCACCCAATCAAAAAAATCCTACGTCACATGATAGACAATAGTACTAAGAACATTTGTTTAAAATTTTAACAAAATCGGTTGAGTAGATCTTGAGATATCATGTACACCAGTTTGAAAAAAGTACTTTCGAGAAAAACGCAAAAGAAAAAACAATACGGCGCGAATGAGACCAAGTCGTGAAAAGCTGGCTAAAACTATAAAATGTTCATAAAATGGGCCTAATTCTGTTATTCACTAGTTTTTGGGGTCGCTGATTACGAATCCGGTGTCAAAAATTTCAAAAACAAAATGGCGGATCCAAAATAGCGGACGAGTATGCTTAATAAATTTTTGATTATTTTCAAAATTGGTATAAAAAGGTTTTTGAAGTCGCTGATTACGAATCCGAAGTCAAAATTAAAAAAAAATGGCGGATCCAATATAGCGGACGAATTGTTTATAAAATTGTTTATAAAATTTGTTTATAAAGTAACAAATTGTTCATTGTCTTTCATGAATTTAGTTAAAAAACGGTTTTTATCTATAAATTATTCGTATTTAGTGCGAATCAATCGATGAATCGCTGTCAATCCCCTTGAATCTATTTTCACTCACTTGTTTATAAAAAATTCAATAAATTTTTAATCAATTGCTAACTTTCCCGGATAGGTGCTTATTCATTTCTTCTAGGTATTTGGGATTGAATTCAAGTATTTTTCGAAACCCGGTACTCTTCAAAAGAAAAAATTCGTTTTTTCATTTTTGATATTAAGTAAAAAAAATTATATAAATTTTTTCTTCAAAATCTGGATCAAAATTTTTGCGTGGAATTTTATTAGCTTTCATTAAAAAAAAACGTTCAAATCGGTTCAGAAATGGCTTCAAAATATAAATTTGCCCGCGAAACTGTTTATGGCCCCACTGTGGGTCTGAGCGGAACCTGAGTTTCAGTGACGCGTTCACTTCTAATTGCTGTAACTTCGAAAATAGTTTGAATTTTGAAATGATTGAACGCTTAAAATATTCTTAAAAGTATAAACTAAACAAGAAAAAAAAATCGATTTTTTGAAAATCTCATGGTGGTGTAACCCCTTAATACATTTTGCTTTTTAATTAAAAATATTATTTTTCAGTTAGAAAACCTATGTAAATTTATTTATGTGTTTACTTTTTTATTTTAAATACGGTATTTTCTACTATAGCCTCATCTGCATATGTTCGTTTTAACAGTCGGACAATATTTATCCACTCATTTATCACTTTTATTTTTACCCTCTTACAAAGTCCTAACCGTAGCATCGACTTTCCTGGATATTTGTAGTAGCCTGGTCAAAAGTATAATAGGTTTGTCAAAATGTCCCTGACTCAAAAAGAGTCACCGGACACGGGGATAGAAAAGTTCTATCTTTAAATTTCTATCTCTTTCTATCTTTACTTCCCGTGTAGAAATTTTGATGTGGCATCGATCGGGGCCAGATCAGGCTACTTCTGATAGGAAATGAAATGCCTCACCAGTACTGGATCTAATCTGGCAGTCGAATTATCGGAGTACGATTTTACTATTTTAGTATTTTGGCCCGTACCTGACCGGGCTTCAATCAGGTAGGGCGTTTCAGTTCTACATGAGGCGACGTCACAAATTTCTGGGCGGACATGAACATTGAAAAAACTTCTAGGAACATGAAATATAAATATTTTTCAAATTGCCGATATAAATGTTACATAAAAATTACATTATGTGACTTGAAAAAACTGTAGAAAAATGTTCATAATACATATAATTGGCAGTTTCACTTTTAATTGAATGAGCAGGGAATAGTATAGTATTAGAACTAGAGTTATTACTTAGTAGCCATTTTTTACTACAGTTTCTTTGTTCAGATAACGAACAACTTAAAAGGTTTCGTAACACTTCGTCGACAGTCGCTGAAAGACAAATCGCGCATATCCGCCATTAACTGGCGCATCGATGCGGCAAGATTCCGTTGATGCCATTGAAGCAGTGTTGATGCCGTAGAAAATTCACACGATCGCACATTGCTTTCAAGTGCACCTTTGCACTTTCTTATCTACTTTGCGTTGCTCTTGAACATCGACAACTACTAAATGATAATTAGCTCATTCATTCAAAAAAGTTTCATTGCCCTAAAAAAAAATTGCTCAACAAAAAAACCTAAAATGATATTTATGTCTAAACGAAGCATGTATGAAATATTCACTGAAAGATTAAGTTGTCAGAGAAAATATATAATAACCTACTTCAGATAAAAACTAAAGCTTACGAAAAATTATTTCAGGAAAAATGACAGAGAATTAAGTTGTTATTTTGACTCAAGGAATTCCGGTAGTTTTTTCCTGTCATATTTTCTCGTAATGGAAGTAAACTCTATTTATCGATAATTTATGAACAAATAAAGACTTCAAAAATCCGTGTGGAAAAAGACTGAATAGTTCTGAACGTTCAAATGAACGATGCAAAAAATGTTGTTTTTATTTTTATTTTTTTTTCCGATGGAAATAGTTTTCGGAGACCTAAAAATACAATGCATGCACAAAAATCACGAATTTTTTAATTACAAGGGTGAAAAACAACCCCTACTGTTCAATGACTTTTCATACATCAGAAAATCGAGTTGAAAACCAAAAAGACGGCGTATTAACCCAGATTTTGAAACGCGAAAAATTATCGCTACTAATATGCTTCTCTATGGTGGGGGTGAGAACGTTAAAGTTGTTTGGAGCTAAATTACCGAAGCTATGAGCGTTTGTGCGACCGTTGATTTTGGTTCATTTTTCGTTCGCTGTGTTTTCGTGTATTTTGAGCAGTGTTTGTTTTAATTTATAATTATACATATTTGTCACAATGAGGCAAAAACAGAGCAGAGAAGACCGAAAGTTAAGATGAAAGCCTTTCCCTCTATGGATCTGGAATCGACGACTCTGTGTGAGTATATATACGATTTATCAAGTTTAATTTTGAATTTTTGTTGTGCGAAACTTTAAAGCGTTTTTCTGAAACTTCTCATTTTTGAAGTCGATGTACACGATAACTCAAAACCTACTCAACTGATTCTTATGAAATTTAGTACACACTTTCTACACTGTTAGAAAAATTTGACTGAATTTTAATGCAAATGTATTGGAAGTTTTTTCCATTCATGTACATTAAATTTCATGTACCTTGAATTGAAAAGTTAGTTACAGGTATCTTAAATTTCATTTACGTGTTCATTAATTTTCAGTTACATGAGTGGAAAAAACTTCCAATACGTGTACTTTAATTTTAATGTATGTGCTTTAATTTTCAGTTACACAGGGTAAGAGCACCAATCGTCGACACTCGCCCTCTAATTTTCTTTAAACAATGAGAAAATGCAAATATTTATCATATTTTACTCACATGAAAGTAATTCCAGCAAATTATGTTAAATATTTTAATATTCCTATTGTTTTAAGAAAATCAGAGGTCTGGCCAACGACTGGTGCTTTTACCCTATATATGATGAAAAAATGTTAATTACCCGTGTGGAAAAGTCAACTGGGGCCAGACTGGGTCCCAGCCAGATTGCCCAAGTTAGAGTTGGGCCCCAGTTGGGAACCCCAGTCTCGCCCCGATGGGCTGTTGTCTGGGCTGTAACGCTTAGACCAACTAACGCCCAGATTGGGGTAACTAGCTGGGCCCCAGGTGGGTAATCTTTCTTACGCCCAATTAATTATTTAATTAATAAAAAAGAGTTTGGTTATTTAATTAATAAAAAACGAATTAAGGAACGAACAAGATGTTTATTTTTATACTTTATAATTGTGTTTTATTTTCCAATTATTTATTTGTAGCAGCTTGACGTTCTTGACGCCCTTTATCCCAATCTCTTGCATTACTGAGGACAATTCCAATAGCATCTGATGCACTCTTTTCCAGAATGTTACATTTTGCACCTTCGCTGACGATCGAGCCGTGCGTTTCAATTACAGCATCTAATTAGACAATAATAAAATGATTGTTTAGAGTAATTAAAATACCTCTTCTCTTGAACGAAGAAGCTTATTAACTTTCAAATAAGTCTTGTTTGTTAAAAAAACTGAATTGTATATAAATTTTGTAAATAAAAAAAATCTGTATAACAATGCAATAATTTGCAATACATACCTAGAATGCATTGATGAATTTTATAGTTTTTGAGTAAGAACTTGTTCGGCATTTTTCTGACGTTTGTGAATTGCGAAGCGAGGTTTTTCGAAAAGTATTTTTTTAAAATGTTTAAGACACTTTTTGAAATATTTAGGTCTTTATCCATGAGGCAGTGAAGCGATGAAATCTGCAAATAAAATTTTTTGTATAATTATCAAACAAATATCTTTATAAAAACTCTGTTTTCTGAGAATAGAATAGTTTGCTTTAAAACTTACAAATTCATTTCTGAATGCTTCGCCATCTAATTTATTATCGAAATCCTCGAATTCAGATATTTCTTGAAAAGGAAGCTGCAAATTATTACTACCAATAAAACTTTGTGGATTTGGAATAAGACCCAATTTTTTAAACAAGGCACGTAGCATTTCTTCTTGGCGCTCCTGCCTATCTAATATTTCTTGTTGAGTGACGGTGACTCCCTTTATTGCAGCTAAGATAAGTTGTGTATCTAAACAAGCAAGTTAATATAAATTTAATTGGTTTGTATAATAATTTTTAGAAACTAATATTTTAGTTATTTTTGCATATAAATCATTCTTTATGACACTTAACCTGAACGAATACTTCCACTTTTAACTCTCGATTTGTCTTTTTCTTTATGTATTTTTGTGTGGGTGAGCTGAGATGAACCTATAAAAATTAATATTTCTATCATATAAGCGAAAGCAGGAAAAAGTGGCAAATTGAAACAGTTAGACGGTTTTTTTTTTACCCTCATCTCTCTTTTTATGTGCTTCCTCTTCTCTGATGTGCTCCTTATCCGCTTTTCTCTGAGAGCTTAAATGTTCATGATCAACTGCTAAAAATTATAAATAAAGCTTCAATTTCATTGACTTACATTAAGAGAGTATAATTAACCTTTATAATTACCTTTATGATTGTTGCCGTTGAAATCCTTGCTATAATCCTTTGTATTGTTGGCTAAGGGATCAGAAACAACTTCTTCGATGCTGATACTTTGTCTACTGTCATTTAGTATCTCTTCCTCCGAATTTTGATGTGACTGCAACTCTTGATTAAAGATTTCATTCAAATTGAAAGTCTTAGTTACAGCCTCGTCTGCTTTACTTGACTCTGCTGGACAGAAATTTTGGCTTTGAATCTTTCTCATTTCAGAGTTCTTCTGTTTAATTTGTTTCTCAACAAATAATGGGGGATGATTTTGATGAAGTGTTTGCTTTCGGTTTTGCGATTGATTATCTGCATGAGTACAATCCTTTTTGTTTTTTTTCAACTGTTTCATAATCCCTGAGGAAAATATTACTCTGCCATTACAACGAATTGATATATTTAAAAATAGTACACAAGATTTATAAGTTTTGCAAATCAAATAAGCTTCTAGATCAAATTTACAATTTTTCAAAACTATTAAAGATCGGAATTTCAGTTCAATAACGTTTCCTTTCTAATTACCTCTTGCTTCAGATTTGCTGTCCTTCTTTCTGCCCTTTTTCGTTGCCTTTTTACATTTCGAAGATTTAGTCTTTCCGGAGTCGAGAAGCGATTTCAATTCCTTTTTCTCCCACGAAGAGTCAGTGTCAACAGAGGATGACGATGATAATGTGCTGTTTAGTAAAGGGATTTTCGTATATGCACCCTGCTTCACTCTTTCCTTGTACTTATTTTTTAAGTAGTCCGCTTTTTCTTGGGGATTGAAATCCGAATCAGCCGTATACAAAACATTATCATTGTCTTCCAGCAGTGAAAGCTTTCTGGTTCCTTCTTCATACGTTTCTAAAATATGGTAAATTTTAAATTCTTTAATTCAATTTAAAAATTAGACAATTTAAAAAAAAACGATTTTTTTCTTTTTCGAAGACTAAGATTTTAAGGGCATGCTCTGCGCTTGGTTGTGAAATATTTTTTTCGGCGTTCACCATGTCCAAACGGAATGATATATCGCTCTCAAACTTTGTAATATAGGAAATGAGACATTAAATGACGTTTGTATATTTAGTTGGAGCCATAATTTTGAAAAAAAATCAGATCCCTACTTTACCGATGTGATTTTTTTTCAAAATTTTGACAACAGCTAAATATATAAACGCAATTTAATGTCTAATTTCCTATATTTCAAATTTTAAGAGCGATATATGATTCCGTTTGGACATGGTGAGCGCCAAAAAATTGGTTACGTCGTTTTCATAAGTTTCTTTATTATGGCTTAGAAATGAAATAAAAGTTGGAGAAGTAGATATCAAAAATATTATATATTTTATTTAAAACTGGAAACGAATCATTGATTTTAAGTAATAGGATTTCCTTATTTTCTACAGCCTAAGGTTTTTTAAAAAAATGGAATTTTTAATTTATTGTGACGAAACTGACACTTTATTCGTATTTTTAGTATTCCAGGGCTAGTGTTTATTCATTCAGAATATCTGAGTGAACAGCAAAACACAGCCGAATGGTTGTGAATCACTCTCAAGTTGAGGTACGAGTCGTCTTCTGCACACCCATTTACATAATGCGAGCTAGTTCGGTTTTTAAATATATTTTTTATACTCTTCAATTATTTTATGATTTTCAGTTCTTAATGAAACAAATTTTTAAAAAATGATATGCTTTTAATAGTACAAAACAGCTTCAAGAAATATATTTACGTAAAAGTTTAAATATATAACATTTTTGCTTTACTTATATTGTACTGAATTCTAGTTTAAAATTTTCCCGTGCTTCATCAATCGGTATTTCAATTTTAGGTCATTGTAAAACAATTTTTGAAACATAATTCATGACCAAATTTTTCCTTCATAAGTACATAGTGTTTGTTTACAAAAAATGATGTTTCCAAAAAAAAAGTAAAATGGATTTTTTCAATATATTTTCAATCACAGAACTTTTGGTCTAGATAATTTCATTTATTAAATAAATTTTAAAATAAAAAAGAACTCTTGTATAAGAGAAAGTTTCGAAACTTCCTTGTCTCTTTTGGACGTTTTTTAAAATCTTTAAGAACATATATTATAAAGTTCATATTTCGAAGAAACAATCTCGAACTTACAGTACTATATACTTACTTGCTCGTCCAACTAATTTCACCGTATACACTGGCCAACTTTGCAAAGGAGCAAGCTTATCCAGAACAATCTGAGTAAACATTTCGGAAGTCTCTTGAGTGTATGGTGGTGGTAAGAATGGGGATTCCATCCTACCTTTTTGAGCATTGTATTTAGGCCAAGTGGATGGAACAATATCAACTTTTCTTTGACCTTTCGGTCCACGAGTTACAAACTCTATTAATTGATAACTGTAGAATTCATCATCCTCGGCGTCGTTAACCTCAGTATTCAAATTCATATCTAAGAAACAACAAAATATGGTAAAAATAGCTAATTCAAAAATTCTTAAACACATGTATATGCACCACAAGAAGAATAATTCTGTGTACAACTACATTGCACAAAGAGAAAAAATATTAAAGTCCAGGCCCGGCGGAACGTTCATCTACTTTCCTTTTCTTGCTAACAGAAACGCGTGAGAGTGAGTGAGCGCGTTTCTGTTGGCGAGAAAAGGAAAGTAGATGAACTTTCCGCCGGGCCTGATAAAGTCTGTTGCAAAATAGTTGATACTTTATATTTTGAAACTGTAGAAGATAAATATACTTACTCAACCGTAATTCGAACTGTAAAAATCTCTAAAAAATTCCAAATTCATATATTTTTTTTGTTCCACGCCTATTCTAATAAAAGCTAACCTCTAAATACATACGTATAATGTATATGTAGATCAACAGAACAGATTCTCTTTTGTTCTCACTGTATATATTCAGATCAAGTAATTATGCGAAATGCTAAACTGAGAAACAACACAACAAGCAGATCATTTCTTTTCTTTATTAAAAAATTCGAGAGAAACGAACGCGACGAACTCGAATGACATCAACCAGTATAAAATAGCAGCAAGACACCGAGCCTCTGCGGTGTTGAGATTTTCGCAACTGCGCACGCGCACAGTAACGAAAAAAGGCGGCCTCTTCAAAATTATAGAATGCTAAATTTTCTTTTTTTAATCTTAATTATAGGAAATAATTTTTTGAATTTATTCTAAAAATCTAGATTTTTAAATTTAAAAAAAAAGTAAAAATATTTAATTAAATATCTCCAAAAATAAAATGATTACTTGAGATTAATGAAGTATATTAATTGTACACACTTTTTTAAAATAATAACTGCAGTTAATTGAAATAGAAAATAATGTGCGAATAAAATTTGACAATTGTAAATTTTTCATGAAACATATTCTCCTTATCTTTAATTGAGAATTTATTTTTAATAAAACAAGTTTAATTATTGCTTGATAAGTAGTACAGGTCGTTTCTGTTTTTCGTTTTAGGCTTAGGAATAGGCGTTTACTATTTTAATAACTGTACAAATATAATTATAAATTATTAATTAATCGTGGAGCAGTGGTATAACAAAAGTTTTCTTTGAACCTTCCTCTCGCATATTTATCGATAGACGTACCAGTTTACAATCTAACATTGTTATTCCATAACTTACAACATTATTCGAGGCTTCGTTATTAAGCCGCCACATATTTAAATGTCGCGAATCTACCGGAAATGTGAATAACGACTTCTTTTTCTCCCAGACTTTTCCTTGAATCATTATATTGTTTTCAATTAGACGCATTTTCTTGACCTTAATTATAGTTTTATCTTTCATAAGTAACATATTGTTTGGGGAAGTAGTCCTTATCTCAAATTGTTTATATTTAATTTTTGTAATATGGTTTCCATTTTCTTCTAAAATTTCGAACAACGGTGGCACAGCGGGCCTCCTATTTCTGACAAAGAATTCTTCATGAAGGCGTCGACACAATTGTGCAAGTGGCCGATATGGAGTTCTTAAATACTTTTTTATGTGTCCTAACAAGCTCTCGAATGGAAAGGCTGTTATTCTACTTAAACTACAACCCATATTGAACGCATCATCCGCAAGGTGAATTAAATGATGTGCATTCAAAACTTGCGAGGTAGGTCCATAATACTCGCTCAAATATTTAAAAAAGAGTGTTAAATATTGCTTTGCACTTCCCCAGTATTTTTTACAAAGCCTATCGGAGCACAAAATACGACAAGCTACGTGAAATAGTAAAAAATGCTTGTAAAGTGTCGAAATTAGAATGTCTTTTAACACAATAGGACCAGCATAAAGGGCAAAGAAACGGAATTGTGTGGCTTTCCACTTAGCCAGATGGTCTGTCGATCTCGGTTTACGTGGATACTCACATGGAACCTGTCGTTTCAAGAGTTTCATCCGTCTTGAAAGCTCGTTTCGTTTAATTACATTTAGCTTATTGACGCCGTATTCGATCCAGTATTCTAATAATTTCTTCATCATACCCTGATACAACAAATGCATTGAGTCCAGAACAAAGATAGAAATCATATTTAAAAACGGTACTATACGCAATAACGCAGTGATGTCACGATGATGCCCAGCTTGATTCCTACTTCTAAACGATTCATCTGTTCTTTCCTCAGCACTAATATTCGGAAATACTGTCCTACCTTCTACTCTAGCACCTTCGACAGTACATCGCTCACATGCATTTGTGCCCGTGTGGCCAATTATTGATTTTAGAAATGCCCGAGCCGGTGTGTCACAAATAAAGCATTTAATGCTAACTTGGAAATGGTTTCCATCAATTTCAATCCCGTCTCTTTGTAAATTATTAATTTCGACGACAAACTCAGCAAGATATAGATTCACATCTGCTGGTTTAGAGTCTCCAGAATAAATGGCTACTGGAAATGGCTCGTACACGTCAGGGTTACAGTGAACCTTACAAAGAATGGGCCAAAATGTCTGAAAACCAGATTTAGTTAAAGGAAGTCCGTCTGAATTTATTTGGAGTTCAATTTTATTATCAGAATGTAAATTTGCGTTAATGCAGGCCTTAAGACCTTTTCCTACTCCAAGATATATGAACTCGCCCATTGAGCCTTTGCTATCCTGCATAGGAATAATATTATAACGCGACCCTGTGGTTCCAAGGAACGTTTTTGCCGTTTTAGGTAAATCTGGCAATAACCTTACTCTAAGTATTGCCAGTAAGTCATCCATATGGGACAAGGGTATTTTACATTTGACAGCCCACTCTCGTAGCTGTTGTATTTCTGGATGACCATCTACATCGTGGTACACTGCAACTTCATCGTTTCCAGCATTTTCTTCAATATTTACTCCAATTTCATCGTTGTTTGCACTGTCATCGGAATCAGAAGTCCCAGAAGATTCGTCGAATTCTGAGGTCGAAGAATTTGATGAGCTAGCTACTTCTTCTTCAGAGGTCCTTTCTGCAGTTTCTTCTTCCCTGCGATCTATTAATATTAATGATTATAAAAAAGTAGTAGCAAACAAGAAAAAAAGTAATAGAAATGTTTCAAATAATCTAAAATCTAACCTCAAAAACTTTCAAAACTTCGAATTAAAATAGATTTTTTCATTTCAGAAAATTTTAACTCTAATACATATATCTAATATCAATATTTCAATATTGTAAATGCTAAAGTTTACTTCTTTACCTGTTTCTGAATTGTGTGAACGATTTGAGCTTTCTAAATCACTATGAACATGATCTGCTCCGAAATCCGACACCTTTTCAGGTAATTCTTCAATTTGTTCAATATTGTCGTCTTCTCCTCCTGTTAAAATTGAAGTGTGATGTACTGATCGAAAAAAATTTCTCATTCTAATATTCTTTCACTAAAAATGTTCAAAAAAAATTTTAATTGTAGTATTTATTGAGTATAAAATGAAGTTAGTTTGCAGTTTTGACATTACAACATTTAGCTTCATTAAATTTTCAACGATAGAAATAATAGGTAATTATAAATCAGTTAACTATTTTTAAAACTTAAAAATGATAATACTGTGATATGCACAACTCACCATGCTCGTTATTACTATTATCCTCGTCACTCGAATCTTCAATAGTATTTCTTATCACTTCACTAATCGCACGATATTTTTTTACCCTTAAACGTAATCTATTACCCGCACGTCGTTTTTTATTCGAATCAGCCATTATTACTTCATTCGTTGGATATTTTAATGACTACACGCGTACATATATGAATGTGCTACGTATCCAGTGTTGTACTGGGACATACTGGGACTTTGATGGGGATGCCCACTGTGAAAGATGGGCATGCCCGGTATAAGCCCAAACAGAATGCTAACATTTTTTCTTTTCATTAGCTTTAAATTTTATAATTAGGAATCCGGAATAACTGAAAAAATTGCAATATTTTTAGGAGATTGCGTTTCGCCTATCGTATAATTAATACAGTACATTAATTAATTTCATTTTTCTTAGCTGGGACGCCCAACTGGGCCCCAGTTGGCGCCCACTTATTAACTGGGCTAAATTGGGCACATTTCCACACGGGTATGTGTTAAGGATATAAAATGAAGAGTAAAAACTTTGCCTTTTGGAACCAAGAACACGAATATTTATTATCAAAATAAAAACTTCTTGTACATAGATTACATATACATACATTCTTATACATAGATTACTTCTTATACATAGATTTTTGAAACATAAAATTCTAAACTCAAAAATTTTATTTCAATTCTAACTCGAAGTCACGGGCGGCGTATATTAAATGGACGGTATGGTAAGAAATAAAATACAAATAAAAAATAAAACCTTTCTTTAACTAATGTATTGAATTTAACTAATGCCAGCACTAATGTATTGAAAAAATTCTCACGAGGACTTTTTAAAGGATTTTTTCAATAGGCGACTTACCGTTTTATTCATAACAATTACTAATCAGAGGGCTGTGATGACGTTCCCGTTTATTTCGCCACTTCGAGTTGAGTCGAGTTCGTCTGCTCCACAGATACATTGGTTGTTTCGGATATTTCACTCTGAGCGCGCTCTGAGTTCGCTGCGGCGCTCAACCTATTTTTAATCATAGAGATATGAAATATGGACTGTGGATGATCTTATTGGTTAGATTTGGCGCGAATTGCTAGTGTTATGAATGTTGCCGTAAGTTTAGTGAAAAACATTGTCGAATGGATGCGTTTTTTCGTTATTTGTTGTTAAAGGGTTGTGTTCATTACCGATTTTTTTTAGTAACGTGCTCTAATATCGTGCTCTGCCTTTTTGGCCAGAGTGGAAATATCGGGCACGAAATGGGCGCAAATAATTTGAATGTTTTCGATCCTGGTGTCCTCTTGGGTGCAGTAAATTTGCTCTTTGATAGAGTAAATGAAGATTTAGCAAATTTAGTGGAAGTGGTTGGAATCTTAGCAGAGGAAAGAGAAAATCGCGAGAGAATAAGAAATTTTTTCGAAGAGGTTATACCTCTATTCATTATCAGGTAAATATATAATTTTGAAGTATAGATTTTCAGTTTAGTTATAATTTATCTGTAATTTTGTAAGTATTAATTTGCAATTATTGTTTGTCATCATTTTTCCCACAAAAATATAGGTTTTAAATTTCAATTCGCCCTTATTATTATAGAATGATTTATCATGGAGTAACACGAATTGTAAAAGTTTTGGGGATTTTTGCTCATATATTTTGAGAGGATCAATAATGTTCATTACGTTATGTGCCATTTTTTTTCTATTTTCAGATTTTAAGTCTCATTTTCGACTCACTCGCCAAACTATGCAAAGAGTCCTGGAGGATATTGGCCCTCTTTTAAACAGACACCACATCGGACCTCAGCGAATATGTCCAGAAAAACAATTGTGTATAGCAATATGGGTATTTGCCAATCAAGAAGTTTACAGGTAATAAAAACGATGAAGTTTCTTACATGTATCAAAACTGTATTATCTTTCTGTTATGACTGACCTCATTTTAAAATTCTCTCCTGTATTATATTTTCAGATCAGTATCTGACCGTTTTGAAGTTTCCAAGGATACTGCATGGCGATGCACAATCAAGGTCGCTCAAGTTCTCAATGCTCAGTCTCATAACTACATTAGGTGGCCTGTAGGTCCGGACTTGGTCCAACTCGAACAGGATTTTCAAAGACAGCCTGGATTTCCTGGTGTGGTTGGTGCAGTTGATGGGTGTCACATCAGAATTACCGCTCCTCATGTTGATGCCGAGAGCTATGTTCATAGGAAACATTATCACTCTGTGATACTGCAAGGGATTTTTGATGTGAAGAGAAAATTTACTGATGTATTCGCTGGAGTTTTCGGCAGCGTGCACGATGCTCGAGTATGGCGAGTAAGTGAAATTCAGCAAGCAATAACAAATGATCCAGAAGTATATTTCCCACGAGACACGCATATCCTAGGAGACTCTGCCTACCTAATCCGGTACGATTTGTTGCCTCCCTATCGCGATAATGGCCATCTGACGCCAACCCACAGAAATTACAACACAATTCATTCAAAGACTCGTGTTGTAATTGAATGAGCTTTTGGACTGTTAAAAGGTCGTTTTCGTAGACTTAAATGTTTATACGTACAACACATTGAATATGCCCCTCTGTTTATCGTGGCATGTTGTGTACTTCACAACATATGTATCGATGCAGAAGACGGATTCAACTATGGAATTGAAGAGGGCAATAATGATGTTGGCAATGACGTCCTTGCCGAAGTGGATGGCAGAGGCATTATTGAAGGAGCAAATAAACGAGACATGATTGCTACGTTACTTATAGAAGTAAGGCGAAATCGTCAGCAAAACAACGATTAGCACAACTGACTGGCGAGGTGTGTCGATTGGTAGAGTAGCAGCAGAGCTCTGCACAATGGGATTTCTTGACAAGAGAGCAATACAGAGTATTTCCAGTACCGGCCTTTTAGGGGGGCGAGGTCGGGCGCCGCCCGAGGGCGCAGAGCAAGTAAGGGCGCCGGAGGCGCCCTACGTTTTATTTTGTTTTTACTTTTACATAAATAGAATTGAATTATTTACCGATTTACTTGCTAGGAAAATATTTATGTAAAATTGTATAGTATCTTTAATTGTATACAATATATACAAGCATCATCAGTGTTTGCTGCACCAAAAACCTAATCTCTGCACTAGAGAACCTATAGTTCAAAGAATCAAAATAATGCCTTGGGTTAAAATGAGATGGACAATGGTATTACATATTTTAGTTTTTAGAACTTATTATAGGTTCGCTAGTAGGTGCGCGAACTACAGCAAAGATCTTTTAGCTACATTCATGTGAGTGTCTCAGCTGATTAATCTGAATAAAAACGTGTTATTATGTATATTATGTCAAACCAAAAATCCTAAGGAATAATTTTAGTTTACAGTGATTATCTGCAGATACATATTGAAATTGATTATAGTTGATGATTATTCATTTCCTGTTGTAAAGAGATGAGAGAATAATTGGCAATTTGTCGGTAAATTGGAAACGCTGAGCGTGTAGGTTAAAGGCTCTTTTAATCCTACCTAGAAATAGAAACCTGTCATCCAATTTCTACCATTATGTTTTATGTAAGAATTTAATAGAAGTATATTTTCAATTATTTATCACCTTTGCCATAGCGTCTACTATTTAACCAATACTGCTTATACGCTTAAGTGAAATAGTGAAACGTATTAACTTGAAATTTTCACTATCGATGGCTTTTCTATCTGCTTGTCAGTCCGTCTATCTATTTGTTTATTTTCTGCAATCTCTGTAGAGTTTATACGAAACTTTACGCATTCTACGCCCTACACACAGAAAAAGTAGATCTGTAGCAAAAATAATTGGTTCTTTATTATTTAATGTGTACATCTAAAACACCTTTTTGTAAATTTTTTATTTATTTTCTTCATACAGGTAAATAGTATGTAATACGTATCGAAATAAGTTATAATGGATGGAAATTCAAATGTTAAGAGAAAGCCGTTTGGCTACGAATACAGAAAAAGCAAATCTGAAAAGGAGAAAAAATTTGAACAAAGTAAAAAGTTTATGAACATTAAGAAATATGTTGTGCAAAAAAAGGAAGATGAAGGTACTAAATGTCTAGAAAAAGTATGTGCTACTTCAAGTCTCGACACAAACGTCACCATTGACGTTGAACCGATCGAACCAATAAAAGTTCTTCTTCATGAAGATAGCAATGCGCCAGTTCACATTCAAGAGCAGGAAATCGTAGAGAATGATTCTGCAAAACTTCATGTTCAAGAAATAAACAATGAAAATGTTGAAGATAAGACACATGAAACACTGAATTTACATGATTGTGGTACCTGGCCCGTTCTTCGAAATAGCACCACTGTGGATCATTTAATTAAAATTGTTCCGATTCAAATTAAAATTGACAATTACCCTAAAGATGAGAAATGTCGACATTTCTCAAAATCTTATTACAATAGAAAACTTCCAAATGGTGAAATTCTTTGCCGCCGATGGCTTGTTTACTCCGTGTCTAAAGACTCCGTATTCTGTTTTTGTTGTCGAATTTTTGAAAATAAATCGAATTCAAAATTAGTCTGCGACGGATTCAATAATTGGAAATGTTTATCCGAAACATTCGTAATTCATGAGAATTCTGCCGCTCATATGAAATGTTATCAACAATGGATGGAAACTGAAATTAAACTGAAAAGCGGAGAAAACATAGATAAACATGAACAAAAAATTATTGAAAAAGACAGTTTACATTGGCAACATGTTCTCCATCGATTATTGAATATTACTCTGTACCTGTCAGTGAATAATATGGCTTTTAGAGGAACCTCGGACACTTTTTATACACCTAATAATGGCAAGTTCTTAGGGTTAGTGCAATTTCTTGCAAAGTATGATCCCGTGATGCAAAACCATGTAACACGTGCAATGAATGTTGAAATTTTGGATCAGTATTGTGGAAAAAGGATTCAAAATGAATTGATAGATTTAATGGCTGAAAAAGTAAATGCCGAAATTATAAGTAGAGACAAGGCAGCCATATATTACTCAATCATAGTTGACTGCACTCCAGACATTTTTCGGAAAGAACAACTTTCTTTTACAATTCGATTTGTTGACTTATCGGATGATACAGTGCAAATTAAAGAACACTTTTTAGGATTCTTCACCGTTGATGATACTACTGGTTTAGGTCTCACTGAGATTTTGATTAATATTTTAAATAAACATGGACTCGAACTTAGTAATTGTAGAGGTCAGGGGTATGATAATAGATCGAACATGAAAGGAAAGAATATTGGTGTGCAAAGAAGGATTTTAGATATAAATCCATTGGCTTTATATGTGCCTTGTGGCAGTCACAATTTAAATCTTGTTTTATGTGACTCTGCAGAGTCTTCTCTGAAATCTGTTACTTTGTTCGGTATTCTTCAAAGACTGTTCACACTGTTCTCAGTTTCGGTCAATCGTTGAAAGATTCTAACTGATCACGTAGAAATCTTTACTCTAAAGAAACTAAGTGACACACGTTGGGAAGCGAAAATAAGCAGTATTAAACCAGTTCGCTATCAAATTTCTGGTGTTCACGATGCTTTAATTACTTTGTCTGAAACTGAAGGCTGTGATTCTGCTACAGTTCATGAGGTAATCACCCTAGCAGAACAACTGAAAGATTTCGGCTTTCTTATCTTTTTAGTTGTTTGGTACGATGTTCTTTTTCAAATCAATGTTGTCAGTAAAGCGCTTCAACCAAAAGACATGGACATAGCCGAATGCGTAGAAATGCTGAAGAAATGTTGTGCATTTTTAGAAGAATATCGACAAAATGGTTTTAAACAAGCCATTATCACAGCAAAAGATCTAGCAGACGAACTACCAATTGAACCGGTATTTAAAGCAACAAAAAGAATCAGACATGTGAAGCGCCAGTTTGACGAAATTGCCAAAGATGAACCCATCGTATGTTCACAGAAAAAATTCGAAATTGAATTCTTCAATCCTCTTTTGGATACTGCTTTAATGTCCATGAAGGAAAGATTCGAGCAGCTAAACGACTGTTCAGAAACATGGGGTTTGTTGTTCAATATAGATAAATAATCTACCGGAAAGAAGAGAACTTATTAAATCCTGTGCCGATCTTCAAATTAAACTCATGGTTAATTCGAAATCTGAGATTTGCGGTACCCTGCTTTGTGATGAACTAGCTTTTCTTTCTGATAAAGTTGAAGATAAACATACTCCGATCATCGTATTGAATTTTATAAAGCGGCACAGTTTACACTGAGTATTTCGTCTGGCGGAGAAGAGCGAACGCCGAATATAAGAAAGAATTGTGAACTATTATAGCTATGCTATATTTTTGAGATGGCAGTATAATTTTAGAAGCTTGTAAGGTTTGTAAGAGTAGCTTGTAAGAGACTTGTAGAGCTGTAGGGCTTGTGAATTTCTAGAGTAGCAGTGTCGACGCTAGCGATTTTGATAGCTCAAAAAGATTGCAACAGTGTTACTTTAGAAATTGGCGAATAAAAAGAAGATAACTGAAGACACTGATATGTATATACAATGTGACTGAAAAGTCTTGATAGGTGTATTAAATTGTTACTATATAATTATTTAATGATTTATCGTTTTCACACAAGAGTGTAGAATTTAAGTTTATAATTCTTATTACATTTCACTCTTACAAATGTGTATTGAGTTTTTACTTCCTCGAGAGCAGTGGGAGTTTATATTGCGTTAAAATTAATTTATATTAAGTTTATGAAAAAATAAGATTACATTCCATATTCAGCACTTTATCGTTAAATTACTACGTGATGCCTTACGTGATCCTTATCTTGTGAGATGAAGGATGATTGATGTATTAATAGGAGTAAGGTTTCTATAAGTATTTTTCATATCATTTTAGGTATGTGAATTAAATTATTCGATCATTATCCTTTATGATAATTTGTTTCTTCCGGTCAATAAGAATGAATACTTTTCAGTAAACTGTAGCAATGAAAATGTGAAAACTACATCTGAACAAGAAAAAAAAACTGAATTCACTTTGCATCTTCAGCGAAGGAGATATTAATATTGTTCACAAAATGTACCCAAAGCATCTCTACAATTCTGTAATATAAATACAAAGATGAAAATAAATATTGCAATAGCACTCTTTGCTTTTTCAAACAGAAAATAACTCTTTTCATTTCGTTTTAGTACTCTTTAAGCGTAGCCATTTGTTCATTTTCTTGTAAATACAAAAAATTCAAATTTTAATCCAAGTTGAATTTAATCCGAGATGAATTTTCAACTAAATATTTAACTTTTCAACTAAAAAAAAAATTTCTTGGTAATTAGAAAAAAATAGCAATAGGAGAAAGACTGTGAAGCCTCATAAAGAGTAAATCGAAAATAAATTGCCTAAACGGTTGTTTGGGCAATTAACTGTTTATTATTATTTTATAATAAACCTTACATTAAATATCACATTTTAATTAGGATTCGTAGCTTATTTTACCACTTGCTCTTACGTAATAGTTGTTTTAGTTATTCGCAAATATTAAGATAATTTTAACATACTAATCTGTTTTTATACGTTGATTGGATGCTATAATATAATATGCTATAATCTCTATAATCATCTCTTTATTCTATTTTTTCTAATTTCATTGTATTAATTTTTTAAGAAAAAATCACAGATAATCATTATAGATAATTATTATAGTACACAGATAATTATTATAGTTAAAAGAAAAAATCACAGATAATCTCTTACAAGTTAGTAAAAGTTACAAATCTAGAAGAAAACATTGAACATTCTTTAAGCAAATTCTTAGAAATCACAGATAATCTCTTATGATTTAGTGAAACAAATTGTTATTAAACTAAAACGAACAAACTACGTCGAAAATAAATCAAATTTATGAACGTAACATCGTAAACTTTGTTTACAAAAAACACTTAAAACTACCCAGTTTTATTTGTCAAATTATTCTTTAGAAATTCAACATAATTTTCTATGGCTGACACGCACCGCTCTTGTATTAATTGAGAAGCGGTTAATTTTTGATCGATTGACGTGCACAAGTCCCTAAGATACGATTTCTGACACTTGTCACTCTTGCAAGTTCTTTGTTTCTTCTTTGGCTGGCCCTGGTCGTCTTTCTCTGTAGTCTGGCCATTCTCAGGCACGTTTTCAACATCCTCCATGTATATCAACTTTTCATTAGCTTGCTTGGCTACCTCCGATCGATATCCCTTCAAATTTGAGGATATATCGACGAGCGAGATTGCAGCTTTTTTTAACATTACCTCATCCATTGCCGCATAGTGTTCCCAAACAAAGCCTCCTGCTTCCCCTGTAGTATTCACGCGGTCCTTATATTTTTTGTAGATTTTGAGCATGCCTTTCCACTTGTTATCGCACTGCGCACCGCTCACAGTGTACCCCTTTTCCGCTATTACGACGGCAACCTTCTCCCAAAAATGTGTTTGGTACTTCATTTTTCTTCCAGCCACCAGTTTTATATGCCTCGATGAAAAGTTTTACCATAGGGGTAGTCCAGTGAAATTCATTTTCTGAAAAATAGAAACAAAGTGAATAAGAATAACTATGTAAATAAGAAAATCATGAATTGGTTCCAAGACCATCGAAGAGTATAAAAGAACCCAGTGGATCCTCCGAATGCAAGTTTCGGCTATTAAAAGGTTAATTTATTGCACTATTATTATTTGAAGGTGGTTCAAAAACCTTCGGGAAGCATCAAAGGATTGACTGGGTCTTTCGAATGCTCTTCGAACGTCTTTGACCCATCTTCGTAAAATATTAGTACACTAAATGTTCCTTTAAACAATTACGAAGAGTCATGAGCCCAACGAACTTGACCTTAATTTTCCACACTGAAAGAGTATACTAAAGACCAATCCAGTCCGTCAATTCTTTCGAAATATATATCGTGCTAAAAGAACTAATAAATATTACAATTATTAAATAAGAAAACATACTTTATTAAATCATCTTTAGGAAACTAATGGTTTCGGTAAGATTCTCACGAAAATCTTTGTAGAATTCCTCGTAACGTTTTTCATCCATAATATTTATTTTTTTTAGGTAAATTTCAACCTGTGGATCCTTTTTCAAAAAATCAAAAATAAACGTGTTGGAAGGCGGATGGCCATTTTTGATGGAGAACTGGAGGGTCCACCTGAAAACTTTCTCCGCGATTTGTAGCCAATCATCTGTTGCATCTGCCTCGTGGTATTTAAGCCAAACTTGATAAAGTACGCGATCTAAAAAAGAAGTCAATAAAATTGATTATTATTAAAAAACGTAATTTTTTGCAACCTCTTGACGATTTTAAAAAGATTTCCAGATTTAAGTACAGATTTAAGTACAATTCAATTTTTAAAAGTTTAAAAGTGAGTTACAAACCTTTATCAAAGGCAGGAGGATGCTGACTGGGAATGTTATTAATTTCGGTCGCCATTATACCCAACGCTTCCTTGCGTTTTCTCAGTCTCACAATCAGTGATTCTACAAATTAAGTTTATCAAGTATTACATTAAATTATCACATTAAAGTATCAAGTATTACATTAAATTATGTTAATAATAACAATTAATACTTTACCCTTTTCCTTTTTATTGGATAACCTATAAAGGTAGAATTGGAACCCCAGATTATGGATTGGAGCTAAAATAATTTTATTAAGTAGGTAAAACATTAGAAAATTTTGAATTAATTAATTTATCCCTACAATTTTAGTTTTTAGTACGATAACTTAGGAAAGAATTGACAGATTTCACATCAGATATTTAATTCTAATCATTCTAATGGAAACCAGGGTTGGGTTTACATGTTTACACAGCAAGGCATTAATGGAGGGCAGGGTACCCAGGGTTATGTTTACGTTTCTTTTATTACTTTTACATTATGTATTATATTGACATCATGTTGTTATAAAATGGCTGTTGACAAGTAATTGGTCAACACTAACAAGTGCATGAATAGTTATAAAAATTATTATTTAAAAGATGTGGCGAAAATTGATTACGGTGATGTCTCTGAAAGAATAGATTTAAGAAAACGTTTGAATTGTAAAGACTTTTCATGATATTTGAACACGATTTATCCAGAATTAATATTACTCGGTGAAAATAAGAAAAACTTAAAAGCAAAATGCGCCAAAATAAATCAAAGACCAATTTGAGGATGCTTTGAAGACCTGCAAAGAGCTTGAAGGACCCACTGGATTCTTTGAATACTAGTTTCGGGTGTTCAAAGGGGCATTCAGTGTACTTACATTATTTGAAGGTGGTTCAAAGACCTTTAAAGAGTATTTAAAGGACCCAGTCAATCCTTCGATGCTCTTTAAAGGTCTTTGAACCACCTTCATATAATAATAGTGCACAGAGCGGCGAATTAAACACATTTGGGTTGTGCGAAGGACTTAGAAGGACACGACTAAAAACAAGGACAAATCCTTCCAAGGAAGGACGTTTGGCAGCCCTATATTATAGTATATTTTTCCTAACATATTACAAATATCTTTCACTTTCTAAATTTTCCCTAAGGAATCTTTTATTGAAAATACTCGGTTTCAACAGCTCATAATACACCACACCGAGCTGGTCCCACCAAATGCAGAGCATAACCTTGGCACGGTGAATATTCGGTCTGGGCGTCGATGTGGAGGCATGTCCGTGCATTCCCCATGATTTTCTGCGCTTGGGATTATCGTAGTGGACCCATTTTTCGTCGCCGGTTACAATGTGATGTAAAAAACCCTTCTGATTCTGTCTTTGAAGCAGCTGTTCACAAGCAAAGAAACGGCGTTCAACGTCTCTTGGCTTCAATTTGTGCGAAACCCAATTTCCTTGCTTCTGAATCATTCCCATGGCTTTGGGGCGTTTCTAAATTGCTTGTCGAGTGATTACCAATGATTCTGCTAATTCTTCTTGCGTTTGGCACGAGTCTCCAGCAAGTAATACCTCCAGTTCGGAATCTTCGAAAATTTTTTCTCTTTCGCCGTCATGCCGGTCCTCGACATCAAAATCACCACTCTTAAAGCGTTGAAACCACTCACGACACATTCTTTAACTAAGAGCAGCCTCACCGTAAGCATTTGAGAGCATTCGATGAGCCTCAGTTTCAGCTTTCTTCAAATGAAAGCAGAAAATCAACACTTCCCGCAAATGACGAGAATTTGACTCGAAAACTGACATCTTCGATCGAGAATACACTTCTGATGCAAACACAAATTCACTAATGTGGTGCTGTCGTTGTTGACACATGTCCAAGCTTACTGTATGAAATTTTTGACCAGCCTATTTCTACCGGCACTTACCGCTGCAGTCATCTGTCGGAAAACGGCGGAAGCAAAGTTGCGCACCTAATATATGCTATGTATAATGCACAATTACTGCTATCGCTTACGGGCTGATACAGTCTATCTTTTATTTCTATTCTATTCCACTGAATATATTTTAATTTACTTAAACTGCTAGTTTCTTTAACTTGTTTTACATAGTCTAGGAAAGCTTGGAAAACTCTATCATCATCGTTGGACTCTTCGTCTGGGTCCAAAACTGTAAAATTTTTTTCCTTTATGTCTAGAAACAGTAATTTATAATGTCCAAAGTGTACGTATGGTATTAATAATTTATTCTTCAGTGGAGTTTTAATATCTAATATCTCGGACGATTTACTTTTTCTCTCTGATGCATAATTACCTATTGCTTTCAATGAAAGATCTATTGGCATATATGTCAAAATTTGCCAAGTGAGCCACCTATTTCCCGATGGCCGAGATTTTTCCGCCGTAAGTACTTTTTTCTATTCACAAGGATAAATAAAAAATACAATTTAAGCAGTTTGCCGAAATTCGAAATTTTACAATAGTTATTGTTAATAACATTTTTCTGCCTGAATTCGGTCATTATTTATTTTCTATCGATTCGCTGCATGGATTTTTCTAAATTTTTTACTGATTAATATGGACTAGACACTCTTTCGATAGACATTTTTTTTACAATAAACGTAATTTGTTGAAAATATAAACAATTTATTTAAACAAACGAAAATAATTATAACTTCTCTATCGAATTTTTCGTTTTTCATCATTGAGTACGAAACTCTATTTAATAACAAATTCAAAAAAAAAAGAAAACATGAAAACTTCCACGGGGTCCCAAGTTATTGCTATTTTTTGCTAGGCGCGCAGCGGGCATTTCCCGTGTCGCCCGGGCCGCGGACTCGATAAGCGCAAAGTTTTCCCATGTGAGAATGATAAAACTGCGTGTTAGACGAGGATGAAAGGAAGAAACAAATGAACGCTGTTTACAATATGTCTGAAGCAACATTGTATGGGTCGTTATTTCATTTTGTACTTTAATTGGTGTGGGCATATTTTATTAGACGTAGAGTTCGCTAGTGTTGAAGACGAGAGACGCCCCCTGGAAGAAGAGATCAGATTCTCGCTTGCGACGCGTCGGACACAGACCGCATTCTTTAAATAAATTACATTTTATTCCTCATATGTGAGTTTCATTTCGCTCGGTAAGAACATCCCTCACAGTTTCAGAAGTGGGATCGATCGGTCGATCCACAGAATTTCGGATTTTCGACCAAAAAAAAAAAGGATTGTAGCTGCTGTCGTGAATGTCGACGTACACAGCGCGCGCGAGACTTTTCGTCCATTGTGTTTCATGAACGGTGCATTACGGTATAATTGCACGTTCAAAAGTGCCAACAACTGGTTTAAGAACCA
>CAJFCO010017816.1:47726-59285 GCA_904066015.1 Synergus gifuensis | reverse complement strand
CCTGAATTCAGGTGCTTTGGCGCCATGCGCCATACGGTGGCGTTGAAAGATTCATTCGCGTTCTGGGTATTACCTCCCAAGCACCTGATTAGGAGATCATCCCTAGAAATATCTTTGTAGATCTGGATGTAACCACCACACAGAGAAAACAGAATGTAAAATTTGCTGCTGGTAATTTTGAAATGAATAAAATTTAATTTTTATCTTCATTCCAACAAAATAAGGTACTATTTCTCTTTCTATTTCTATTTCTATTTCTATTTCTGTGGTTGTCACACCCATAACAGTTTTTTGCAGTACACACTAAATTCGCGGAATCTGTTCACTGGCGAATTACCGCAGCGTTGACGTTCGGCGGGCTCGGCGCAAGCCACTTCCGAGAAGCATATCTTCCACAATTTCGAGAAATGGCTTTTGAAACTTTGCCAGGATATTTTAAGGGGATATACCTATCGATTAAAACAATAAAAAAAAAAATCGATTTTTTGAAGGGTCTAAAGGTACTTCCCCCCTTAAGGTTCTATCGACCTTAAGGAATACATTCTCATTACAGTACTCGCGTTAAAATTTTTTTAAAAAATATTTTTGATGATTAAAACAAAAACTAATCATTATATTAAAAAATGGTCAAGGAAGAATTTGTAGATCTTTTAAAGACCAATAATTACGTTCATATAATTTTCTCTGTATCACGCGTTATTTGGCTCAAAATTTAAATTTTCGATTTTTCAAAAAAATTCAAAAAATTGTTACGACAGTCCTGTAGAGCGTTCAAAAAGATATATTTTTCATCGTTTAGCTCTTTTTCATATCGTGCATTATTTGGCTTTAAATTAATTTTTTTTTTTTAGTTTTTTTTAATTTTTATCAAATATGGCTGGCCAACGAACTCGGCCTTCATTTTAGGATACTAAAAGAGTATATCAAAGGCCAATCCAATCGGTCAATTCTTTCTAAAGTTATCGTGAACGAAAAATAAAAATCCATACACACACACACACACACAGCCATACAGACATATTGGTAAAACCATGTTTTTCGGGTTCAGGGGGTCACAAAACGTGAAGATTTAATAAAAAATGGGGGGTCAAATTTTACACAAATATAATACATTCTCTGATGAGAATGTAAAAATTAAGAACTTTTTTTGCAAAGAGCAAAAATGTTACAGAAAACGTGGCATATTTTTATTAGTACCAGATACCGTACCTGATAAGAACTTTCATATTTCGTAATAAAAATCAATGAAAAGATGACAATTCCGTGTAGCACATAAAAAATAAGTTTTTGTCAGAAGAATTTATTGATTACTTTTGTTTTCAAAGAGTAAAAAGTAATTTTGTATGGTTTACAGATACCGTAGCCATCGGATACCGTAACCTGCTTTTCGTTGTCAGGGACGAAACGGAGCTAATCGAAGCCCTTTTCCAAATAATTTTATTGAAAATGAATTCAAATCGAGAACTAAAATTTTTCTACTTACAATTATTGCAGACAGAAAATAAACCGATTAGAGGTTTAATAACAGAAATAAACATTTTATAATCATCGTTCGCCTCTCAAAAGTGACACCGAAGAGCCAAAGTGTTATAATTGCTCCAAATTCGGTCACATTTCTAAAGATTGTCAGGAACCTCGAAGAGAATTGAATTAAGTGTCTGAAATGTAATCGCATCGGTCACACGCAAAGACATTGTACTGTTCCAGTGTCAAATAAAATCCCAGTAGTAAATTTCGTTGACGTCGGTCACGATCCTACAATTCAAAAATACATTAAAAAAGCTGTGATCGCAGGAGTGTCGCGAGATGTGTTTATTGACCCCGGTGCATCTAATTGTACTATTAAAGCTTCAGTTGTTCTATCGGAAGGTTTTAAAATGGTGCGAGAAGATTTAATTTTTCACGGTTTTGGTTCTAAAAATAACAAAACGAAATCACCCGGGATTGTGTATTTAGATATTTCTGTGGATGATGTGTTTCTTGATAATATTAGATTTCGTGTAGTACCAGATGACGCTCAAGCTTTAGATGTAATTGTCGGTCGTAATTTTACTGATCATCCAAGAGTTGATTATCGTAAGGAGGGTAACAAGTTATTCTTTTCAGAAAACTTAGAAAACTGTATGACCTCGATAAATGTAATTGAAAATGCGCCCGTAGATATAATCGCTAATGAGAGTGTGAAATTTGCGACTCACTCTATTAATTTTATTGGAGTATCTAGTGCAAACAACGATTTTGTACTCCCAATTTTGAATTTTGGTAATGTCGAAAATAAGTCGTCGAGGGTGAAAGAATTTCTCGAGGCGAATTATCGGAGATTCATCTCAATAGTCTTACTGTCTGCAAGGAACAAGTCTGCTTGGAAGATCTCAACATCGGTAACTACAGTGTTAAAGAAGATTTAGAGGACCTTGTAAGTGTTATGAATGAATATCGCGGTACTGTGTCTAAAAAGATTTCGGAATTAGGGTGTACTGATTTAATAGAAATGCGTATAATCGAAAAACCTGGTAGCAAGCCGGTATGTAAAAAAAAACCTTATCCAGTTAGTAATGCGGAGCGCGAAACCCTTAAAAAGATAGTAAAAGAATTAAAAGAAACAGGTATCTCTACCGATACAAATTCTCCGTACGCAAGTCCTGTTCTGCTAATTAAGAGATCTAATGGTCAACCACGAATAGTAATTGATCCTCGAAAATTGAATAGTCAAACGGAACGTATTCATTTTCCACTTCCGAATTTAGATGACCACCTAGAGATTTTGAACGGCGCGAAGCTTTTTATCACTCTTGATCTTGCGAACGGATATTTACAGGTACCAATTGCTAAGGAAGACCGTCACAAAACTGCTTATGTGACACCATACGACTCAGGGGAGTTTATTACACGCATGATTTTTGGATTGATGAACGCCCCATTTTATTTTTCGAAACTCATGTCAAAAGTTTTGGAACCACTTAGAAATCATTGTGTTCTTTTCTATTTGGATGATATTTTAATCGCAGGGAAAAACTGGCCAGATTTAAGAGAAAAATAAATTCTTGTTTTGGATGCTCTTCGGTCGGATTACTCCGACCGAATCAAAAGTTAAAGCAATCCTTGAGTACCCGAATCCTTCAAATGTACACGAGTTACGTCGTTTTCTTGGCTTTGCTGGTTTTCTGAGGCGATTTATTTACCAATTTGTGAGTATTGCCGATCCTTTTTTTGCGTTATTGAAAACAGGTATTGCCTTCGATTGGAATGATAAATGTGAACTCGCTTTTAATGAATTAATGCAAAAGATCGCTTCTTATGCTGTATTGCGAATTTTTAATCCATCTGCATTAACCGAATTGCTTACTGATGCCAGTGCGAAGGGCTTGGCTGCTATGCTTTTTCAAAAACCTTCCGATCAAAGATTCCACCCGGTATATGCGATTAGCCGCCGAACTAGTGATGTTGAAAGAAGTTACCATTCCAGCAAACTCGAACTTTTGGCAATTGTTTGGGCTGTTTCACATTTGCGTTCGTATCTAATAAATATTAAGTTTAAAATTGTTACAGACTGTCAAGTGCTTCTCTATCTCAACACTCAGAAAACGAAAAACCCATAAATTACAATATATAGAATTTAGTTGACGTAAACTGAGTTACGTAACAATATATCTGATTATGAGAACCTTCCTATACAATTATATTTAGATTCAAAGTTACAAAGTACCATTGTGAATAATGTGATTGCGATTTTCTCTTCGTATTAAAAAACTGATACAATAATATTTTATTTCCTTTTTTTTTATTTTCACATCATTTATAAATTCAACCCTGATGTAAATACTCTTCTCATCAATCCTTTGTAATAAATCATACTTTATATTTCTAAACTAAAGTAATGGTTTGACTCGATTTATTTCGCCCCCACGAAATCCCTCTCCAATTGAGCTATTGAGAATTTTCAAATATTTTCAGGAAATATTGGACTGAGTTAGTTTTAAAATAATTTTTAGTAGTGTCTTATGCCACCTGGCGCCTAATAACAAAAAAAGTATTGAGATGTTTTCTAGTAACTTGGGCTCCATTTGAACAGTACTAGAAGCTTTACGTCCCAATAAGGCGGATATTACTATTACAACAGCAATTTTATTTGAGCTAAAGAAAAAATTATACTCTTTTGACTTTTTCTTTTATTTCGCTTCATTTGGCTCAAAATTAAATTAAAAATTGTAATGTGACGATTTGTATCCCATTAATGATACTCTTCCCAGACCGATTTTCTAAACGGGAATGAAATAGTTATAAGTGTATGAGAGATAGTATGCATGTGTGAGAGTTGTTTGGGATTAATATTGGAGATTAGGTTAGATTTAAGCATTTATGTTTTACACTTTACAGTATACCCGACTATCCGAAGTCCAGGATTTCTTTTACAGGATTGATCCATGTTCTGCCACTCGTCTGGGATACGAAAGTCGTATGTGCATACTTATTTTTCTTTCATCCTCCAATACTGTATCTGTGTACAGTCTTCTAGATGCAAAGCTTGCACGATTTGACGTCCACTCGAGATCACTATACGAACTGTCAAAGCAAATGGACGCAGTCATTTGCCTACGGTGGTTACCAAATCCACCACCAGAGACTCAGCAGCTCTCGGACTAGAAATTACGTAACATGGTGACTGCGCGCTAAGACGGGGAGCACTGTAAAGACTCAGTTCTGTGTTGACCGTTCATGCATTTGTTCGTAAATTTGTTTCACAAAGAATAAAAGTTGAAAAGTTGCACCTAAATGTTTAACCGAGAAACAAATTTGATTAGAGGAATCCTTATAATAATTTGGGACTTCGGATAGACAAAGGTAGGCGACAGTAAATCTTGTTTTCTCTCTAGTAGGAATTATAATGTTTGAGTAACTTTCGAGTCTTTATGTAATTATTTAATATTCGACTAACGCCCATGTTGAGGCCTAGAGCCATTTTGAGCAATTGTAGTTTGTTAGATCGTTCTAAATTGCGGAATTTAGTAGGTTTTTGTTAAATATCGAGATTATTTCAAGTTTTCTTTTACGTGAAATTAGATGATCAATTGAATTGGAAATTTGGAACTCTAATATGTCTAGAGAAATTCTGAGATACGTAACAAGTTTCTTTTGTTAGACGTGGGATTACGTCATAGGTCGAAGTTCGGTCACGCAGACCATTTCATTGTTAAATTCGGTTTACGGAAGCTTTACGCAATTGAGTGATTGTGACATTTCATATTTCATATTATTTTACTACTTCAAACCTTATATACTCTCATTTCATACATTGTAATAAACCACATTCTTTCTTTTAATTTAATCATGTTGGTCTGATTCGTTTTACGCCTCCACGAAATCCCTCTTCCGCCGAGGTAATGGGATCTATTTTAAATTTTCAGAATATCTTGGAGCTGATTTTTGAGGTCAAGACTTTTTTTTTATCTGTATATCAGGATACCTGACGCCCAATTAAGATAATATAATCGTTGGGTTACATATTGGATAGTACTTGAAGCTATAAAGTCCCTTACAGTGGATACTACTGTCACAAAATATTTCAATAGCATTATCAATATTTAAAAGAAAGATATGCCCCCTACCAAAAAATGTTCGAAGTAAAGTTTACAGGTCTTTGTAGAAGTAACAATTGTTGCGGAGCAACAATTATGTTTGTATTTGCATATTTGCAATGATTAGTATTATAATTTGAACATAAAACCTTTCAAGAGAGAAAAATAATTTGGACACCAAACACCGCAGAATTCTCTAAGATTTGAACTTCCACGTTCAATAGAGAAACATCCATTGAACATCGACGGAGTTGAAGAATACAGATATGCAGCCAGTCGCTCCAACAAGTATCGAGATTCATCAAGCAGACTCAAGTAAGTCCAGTGAATTACCCATTCCAATCCAAAAATAAATAAATAAATAATCAATTCAAAATGACTGATAGAGAAACCACATCAGTGCTCTCCGCGACAGAAAAAATGACCTTACTAAAAAGGTCTCGCGGCATGATAAAGCGCCAGTTGACTTCTTCTGAGAATATTATCGCGTCAATCAATGAAAACACGAATTTCGCTACTCTTAATTTAGAGCAACGTCTCGAAAGACACTTAAAATTGTTAGACGAATTTGAGAACATTCAGTCTCAATTAGAGGAAGATATCACTGATGAAGATCAAATATCAACCTTCGATTCCGAAAGAGAGTCCTTCGAAAACAGGTACCACACGATCGCCGGGTTGTTTAAACATTATATAAAAAACCCTTACTTTTCGTCTCCATCAGTCGCGATCCCACCTTCTACGGCATTAGGGGAATTAAATTTAAACGAAGGAATTAATTTACATCAATCCGCCCTGAGTCACGATCCGCCTGCGTCCATTTCAGAAACGCATTCAGGAGTTCAAGGTCGATTGGTGGTTGATAATCGCCAACAATCATTTCAAAATCCTAATAACATAACATATCTCAACTCTAGGTTTGAACTTCCTAAGCTTCAAGCACCCATTTTTTATGGAGGCTATGACGCATGACTAACTTTCCACGATTCATTTAAATCCATGTGCCATGACAATCCTTCTATTTCTCCCATCCAGAAATTTCACTATCTAAAAGGCTGTCTAAAAGATGAAGCAGAGAAAGTAATAGCTTCTTTAGAAATTTCAAGCGATAATTATCAAGTAGCATGGGATCTTTTAAATACGCGTTACGATAACAAAAATTTTATCGTAAATAGTCATTTGAAAGGTTTGTTCGAAATCCCACATGTTTCGAAAGAATTTTCAATACAAAATCTTTTAGATCACGTGTAAAAAAGAATACAAGCTCTCAAAGCCCTTGGTCAGCAAGTTGATCATTGAGACTCAATTTTAATTTATTTAATTCGCCAGAAATTAAATACTCATTTGCGGGATAGATGGGCAGAATCAGTGGGAACAAGGAATATTCCTACCTTAAAAGACATGTTTTCATTTTTAGAGCGCCGATCGCTTATTGAAGATCACGAATGCGTTCAGAAGTCAAAGGAAACATAAAAGATTCAATATTACAATCAAAAACATTCACATTCGCGGAATCAAAGTCGATCTCAACAAACATGTTTAGCTACTTCTCATGATTTCAATTCAGAGAAGCCGCAGCTATCATATGCGTCTTTTGTAAAGGGACACATCCGCTCTATGCGTGCGAGCAATTTCAAAATATAAAGCCGCAAGAAGGTTACGAATTCGTAAAAAAGGCTTCAATGTGTCACTTGCATTTTAGCCACCAAAAACCCACGGAAATCGAAACAGGCTCACAGACATTCACGTCTCAATGCATGGCAACCTCGAGCAATTTTCATATTCGTTCTCAAGGTTAGGTAACTCTCGGGACAGCATTCGTCGAAATTTAAGATGACAAGGGACAATATCACCCCTGCCGAGCATTTCTGGATTCATGTTTTCAGTGCAATTCCATCACTGAGAAAATGGCAAATAGTCTGGGATTGCGTAAACAAGAAGTAAATACCACTGATCTCTATATGGCGAATTCTTTTACAAATCGTATAGAGAATTGACCGACTCATTTTTGATTGAGCTAAAATTTTTTTTACGGGTTCATTATCGAAAAAGAGATGATACGTATCCGAGGATTTTTTTTATTTTGCAATTTTTTGGGAAATAGGGGGGGTTGAAAAATTGACTATTTGAGTAAAGACAATTTTCTTAAAAAGGCATAACTCCTGTTATATTTAAGATAGAGACCTTATTTTTTTTCATTTGAAAGGTAAAAGAAGGAGCTTTAATAAAAAAATTATTACAAAAATATTATTAACAAATTAAAATTGTTATAAACAATTAAAATTTTTAAATCGATTTTTAACTAGTTTAGCCCACTCGAATTACATTCTTAGTATTTTTATTGTATTCTACGTCAAATTTCCGATCGAAAACGATTTTTTTAAAAATGGTCAAAGTACTATTACTATTGGAAAAAATTTAATGTATCTAGCGCTGTCGAACGCGGTACCTCACACCGGCACGCGGTTCACTTTGCACGGCCGATTTTCTTCTCTTATATCGTTTTTCTCTTAAAATATAAATGATTATTATATATTTTTAAATAAATAATCTTATTTCTTAGACAAGATAACTTTATTAAAAATTCAAGAAATAAATAAATAATAAGAAGTAAAAGAAAAACATCAGTATTGAAAATGTAATTATTACTTTATTAAGATTTCGGTAGGTTGGCTTAGTTATACAGTATTTACATTCTTCAAATTTTAACATTTCTTATTTACAAATTTTTACAATATTTTTCTTTTCATACATGGAAAATTGCTTTGCTTCCAATTCTTGAAGAGAAACTGGAATCATAAAATGATATTTTAAAGTCCCCTTTATTGTTATAGCTTTTTGAAAGCGTGCGGACAACCGCTTTTCTTCTTCTTCGTACTCAGCATTTGTCGAATAACGACATGTTATGTTTGGTAGAGCTTCTGTCGCCCAGGTAAATAATTCTCTAGGTGTACGAATAGGATTATTTACTCTTTGCAGACTAGCTCTAGCAACAAGTCTTTTTAGAGTGCCACCAATTCCATCACATGGTCCTTTTCCATGCGAAGTAGGAAAAAAGTGCCACTCAGCTACTATTTTAAAATCTTGTTCGTGATGAGTAAGATTAATAAAATTTTTTTTGTTCTTTTATTGCCCACTGGCACCGTCGGAAAAATATATTATTTTGTTAAGCCCTTGTAACTCTGATTTTATGTAGTCTACTAACTGTCTTTGGAAGATATGAACAGCAATAGTGTCGTGGCGTAAACATTCGGACATAGACACAAAACTTTTGAGTTTCAATTCATTGTCATTATCTTTGTAATATATTGAAAATGGATGTATTGTCACTAGATCATTATTCCAGTGAATATCTTGAACGGAATTTTGAATTATGAAAGCATAATTTTCAGAAAAATCACAAATGACAATACATTCATTTTTCATTATTTTACTTTTCTTTTCATTTAAAAATTTTCTTTGTTTATTTGCTAAAAATGAATGTAGTAATAATTTATTTAAACCGTTACTTAAAGTTTGCAAGAATTCATCGACAGTAGATATTAGGGTTTGTAATGTAGTTCTTTCGGTTGTAATCCACTGTTTGTACTTAATATTTTCAATTATTATGTGCACAACTTTGCTTCCGCCGATTTTTTAGAAAATTTGAGGCTTTATTCTGAAAAAGTGATTACCTGTTTATGATTCAAAGTACTGTCCGTCACTAGCCACTACTTTTTGCCAACTTTCGGGCAATTGTCGGATACCATCTCGAAAAAACTTTGTGTCTTTTGAGGCGATCCACGAATCGATCCATTTTTTAACTTCTTCATAAGAGTGGAAATGCTGCTCAGCTAAGCCATGTGCCATCGATTGGAATAAATGGTAGTCGGAAGGAGCCATGTCTGGAGAGTACGGCGGGTTGGGTAAGACTTCCCATTTTAGGGTTTCCAAGTATGTCTTGACGAGTTTTGCGACATGTGGCCGAGCATTGTCATGTTGCAGGATAACTTTATCGTGTCTCTCTTGATACTGTGGCCGTTTCTCCTTCAAAGCTCGACTCAAACGCATCAATTGCGTTCGATACCGATCCCCTGTGATAGTTTCACTCGGTTTCAACAGCTCATAATACACCACACCGAGCTGGTCCCACCAAATGCAGAGCATAACCTTGGCACCGTGAATATTCGGTCTGGGCGTAGATGTGGAGGCATCTCTGGGCATTCCCCATGATTTTCTGCGTTTGGGATTATCGTAGTGGACCCATTTTTCATCGCCGGTTACAATGCGATGTAAAAAACCGTTCCGATTCTGTCTTTGAAGCAGCTGTTCACAAGCAAAGAAACGGCGTTCAACGTCTCTTGGCTTCAATTCATAAGGAACCCAATTTCCTTGCTTCTGAATCATTCCCATGGCTTTGAGGCGTTTCGAAATTGCTTGTTGAGTGACTCCCAAAGATTCTGCTAATTCTTCTTGCGTTTGGCACGAGTCTTCAGCAAGTAATGCCTCCAGTTCGGAATCTTCGAAAATTTTTTCTCTTCCGCTGCCATGCCGCTCCTCGACATCAAAATCACCGCTTTTAAAGCGTTGAAACCACTCACGACACGTTCTTTCACTAAGAGCAGCGTCACCGTAAGCACTTGATACCATTCGATGAGCCTCAGCCGCAGTTTTCTTCAAATGAAAGCAGAAAATCAACACTTCCCGCAAATGACGAGAATTTGGCTCGAAAACTGACATCTTCGATCGAGAATACACTTCTGATGCAAACACAAATTCACTAATGTGGTGCTATCGTTATGTTGACAGATGTCCAAGCTTACTGTATGAAATTTTTGACCTGCCTATTTCAACCGACACTTACCGTTGCAGTCATCTATCGAAAAACGGCGGAAGCAAAGTTGTACACCTAATAATTTTTCTTCAAAATTCTGTTCTAATTGATCAATAACATTCTTTACGCCCGGAAATTGATCACACAATTTTAAAAAACAGTTAGTAGACTTTACATCACATACCATACGATCTAAACAGTGGCGATAATTTGTTATAGGTTGCGTCGAATCATCAGTAATTGATTTTAAATTAGCTCCGTCAATTAATAATTTAACATTTTCATGTATTGCGCAGACACAAACTGAGAAAATCGGCCGTGTAAAGTGAACCGCGCGCCGATGTGAGGTCCCGTGCTAGATAGCGCTAGATAAATTAAATTTTTTCCAATAGTAATAGTACTTTGACCATTTTTAAAAAAATCGTTTTCGATCGGAAATTTGACGTAGAATACAATAAAAATACTAAGAACGTAATTCGAGTGGGATAAACTAGTTAAAAATCGATTTAAAAATTTTAATTGTTTATAACAATTTTAATTTGTTAATAATATTTTTGTAATAATTTTTTTATTAAAGCTCCTTCTTTTACCTTTCAAATGAAAAAAAAATAAGGTCTCTATCTTAAATATAACAGGAGTTATGCCTTTTTAAGAAAATGGTCTTTACTCAAATTGTCAATTTTTCAACCCCTCCTATTTCCCAAAAAATTGCGAAATAAAAAAAATCCTCGAATACCTATCTTCTATTTGTCGATAATGAACCCGTAAAAAAAGTATTAGCTCAATCAAAAATGGGTCGGTCAATTTTCGTCCAAATCTATACGATTTGTAAAAGAATGTCCCATATATAACTGGATAGCGGATACCGTGAAAAGTGTTGTGATCCATTGTACGCCATTTTGTTTGGAAATTACTTGGGTTCGGAAAACTTCGTGGCTTGTTTCGGCAACATTCGGTTCTTCTCGCTAAAATTTAAATTACGAATTGATTTGAATTCATTGATTCTCGAATTCAATAATTTATAGAGTCGCTCAGGGTTAGTATCACAGGAAATCTGAAGAAAACAATATGCATGTATGAAGGGCATTAAGTGTCTATCATATTTAATTAAGATATATCTTTCTTTTGTCCAAAAATCTTTATTAATAAATTGTTAATTATTTCAGACCC
>CAJFCO010017816.1:17658-32726 GCA_904066015.1 Synergus gifuensis | reverse complement strand
TCTCGCGGGAAATATATCTCACAACCGTACATATATTTTTAAATCAATTCTTATCTTTAATCTCCTCACTGGTAATTAGGAACTGTAGGTTTTTCAGTTGGGCGCCAAGTATAATCTGGAGCGATTATTACTAAATAGGGAAGGGAAATAGGGAAATTAACCAGTGGGAGGCCAAAAGACAATAGACACCATTAAACTAATCAATAAAAAATATATTTGACTTACTCTACAACGGCAAAGCCGGCAAATCAACAAGATTCCAGAAACAAGAGTAAACGGCCTAAGGCTCAAACACAAATTGGAGTATTAACGAGAGAGAGAGAGAGAGTACTCGGGACTGACTGCTCGGTCAGCTGTCTCTAAGATAATTGCGCGGGGTAGCCGACCGACGACTCGCAGCACCGCTGCTCGTCGGCGTGCCCTCGCCCCCTCGCCTACACTTAGGCAAACCAGGTAACAGCCATGTTACAATAAATATGAAATATCATAAAATATAACATTTAAAAGTAAAGTCAATTCGCGCGCAGAAAGCGCGCGTTCGGTCTCGTATATTCGAAAAATTCATTTTCGAAAATTACAATAAAGCACAACTTTCTTATTTTTCAATGAAATGCATTAATCATACAGTTCAATCGATTCGTCTCGATGCAAGGAACATTTATTTTCGTTACGTCAAGTAAAAATTTTGATTATTTGAAAAGTTATAGTGGAAAAATTAATTTTTGAAAATAGAATTAACCATAACATTCTTATTTTTTAAATGAAATACATTAATAATATAGATCAATAGATTCGTCTCGACATAAGGAATCTTTATTTTCCTTACATCAGCTTTCAATTTTGAATATTTGAGAAGTTATAGTGAAAAAATGAATTTTACGAAAATTATAAAAGTACACCAAACTTGTAAAATTAAATATTTTGCTAAACCCTTATAAGAAATTCAATTAGGTATATAGTGGAATAACTATGCAAAATTTCATCAATTTATCTCTACACGTTTTCAAGAAATTGCTGGATCGTGACACACACACACACACACATTTTTGTTTATTTTTCATTTATTTTGTAAATACTGTAAGTCGATTCCCTACCAATCCCCCGAAACCAACTCCCCGAACGCCTAATAACCCGAAAACACATATAGAAATTGAAACCAATTGTTTTTAAGAAAAACAATTTCGTAACCCAAAATTGACTGTCAAATAAAAATTCTAGTTATCAATCAATTTCGTAACCCAAAACTGACTGTCAAATAAAAATTCTAGTTATCAATCAATTTCGTAATCCAAAATTGACTGTCAAATAAAAATTCTAGTTATCAATTAATTTCGTAACCCAAAATTTACTTTCAATTAAAAAAAATCTTCTAAATAAAAATTGTACTTATCAATATGAATGACGAAGCCGAAATTATCAATCAGGTGCTTGCAATCATAAATGCTTGTAAAGAACTATTCCCCAACGTGCCAATCACTGCATGTTTTTTCCATCTTTGTCAGAGCCTGTACAGAAAAATTCAAGAGCAAGGATTACAGGTAGCTTATAATTATCCAGATGACAGAACGATAAAAGACTTCACGCATATGATCGCAGCTTTAGCATTTGTCCCAATTAGTGAAGTTGAATCCTATTTCGCTCAATTAAAAGCAGAAGCACCGCAAGCGATGAAAGAGTTTGTCAACTATTTTGATGTGACGTATGTTACTGATACACCAAGAAGAGGTCGAAGAAAAGCTATGCCGCTGAGGTATCCCATACATATATGGAATCAGTATGAACCAACAACTGAAGGTCACGCAAAGACGAATAATGTGTCTGAAGGATGGCACAACCGATTCCACTTGTTGATGAGAAAAAATCATCCCGACTTGTACAGTTTCCTGAAAGAAGTCTCTAAGAGCAAGGAGATACATAAATTTCAGTTGTAGACCTCTCTCTTGGACGGAAAATAAAAGCTGCTCCTAAGAAAAAGTGGCTTGAAATACAAGGCAGATTGCGGAGGATCGTAATGAATTACGAAAATTACGAAATGATTGATTATTTGCAAGCTATTGGACATTCGATTGTAATATAATATGTAATATAACATTTTCGGGGACTTATTCGGGGGACGTATTTCGGGTTGTTAGGTATTCGGGGCGACGGTCGTTCGGGGGCATAGCTGTTCGGGGAAATGGTCATTCGGGGAGTTGGTTTCGGGTCAATGGTCGGGTAATCTGTAAGTCTAATAATTTTCTGTTTATCAACGAACAAAGTATTTAAAGGAAGACTTGGGAAATATGAAGTAACATAAAAAATATCCAGATTCTCTAAATAATAGTTTATTGTATAGAATAAAACTTTGCGCAGTTTTTAAGGTTAGGATAGTCATTCAAGTAAATTCCATTGTCTTGAAATCTTGAAGATCTAAAAGCATTAGAGAATGTTCTCCTTTCAGGAACGCATAGAACATGTACTCGAGCTTGACGACGTAAAACGATTGAGCTTGCTGTCAATAATAATCTCGTCACCATTTCTGATATTGTAGCGATATAGCTGCTTGTTAGGGAATAACATTTCTTCTGGACCATGCTGCGTTTTCAGCACCTGAAAAACGAAAATATTTTATATGATAAAAGGATGTGATTGTGCGTATTGAAATTTCAGTACAAATAGCAGAATTGTTCAAGACAATTTATATTTTTTCTGCAAGGCTTTTAATACTTGTGACTGAGAAAAAATTGACTCACCTGATCAACATAGAAAAGTCTCATTTTATTTGCCGATATTTTAACCATAGATTCCAGTTTTGTTTTCAGTTCAAATACAGTTCTATACACATCAACAGATCGAACCTATGAACAAATTGAAGTTTGTGAAAGTCAAAGAAAATAGGCACTCAATGGATGGAGAACTAAACCATTTGTTAAAAATATATTAATCAGGCGTATAGCTATGATGCGAACTAATCAAAGAACCCTGGGTATACAGGGAGAAGATATAGGATTAGGGGGATGTGGTACTAAGGGGGATGAACAGGAGAAAGTCTAGAGGTATATGTATGGCTTCGGCCCACTTCCCAGCGGATGCTGGAACCGAATCTCCACCTCGTGAAGTGGAGGAGCTAGTTCAGCATTGTCATAATACAAAGATCTCACTACCCTTAAGATGCGATTTAAACGCGCACCATATGGTGTTAGGCAACACCAATGATAGAGGTAGGGACCTATTGGAATTTCTAGTGGGCACGGATCTGAATATCTTGAATCGAGATAATACTCGTACCCTCCAGACCAGAAGCAAGCCAGAAAACCTCACGTTCTGGAGACATTGATACTTATATTATAGTTTTTAAAAATCAATTTGTAAGTGGGTGTAGGTAATTAGTAGGTTAGATTAAGCATCTACAAACCTCTTTATTTTAATAAATTGTAAACACTCTTTAATGCCTTTTCCATCTTTTGTAATATAAATTATAGCAAATATTTAGCTTAGACTAGGGAAGAGACTGACAAAAGCCAACGAAGTGTCTGTTCTGAAAAACGAAAAATTTTCAATACTCATTATATACGCTATCCGCGAAACGCATAAAAAAAGATTTTCATTATAGAAAATACTTTCCATGGGGATCTGAATTCTTGAGGGCGCCACCAGCAGAATCATGTCAATATGGCGGCGATAACAGGTAGATTTTGAAAAATATTGAGTTGGTAGTGAAAATGACAAAAATTCATTAAAAATACCAGAAAATTAAATTAACGATTAAACAAATTTGTGATTTTACAAATTTTACACCCTTTTGTAAAAATTTTGTTGAGAGGGAACAAGTTTTATAAGCGGAACAAGATTTTTCTTTTTTTTTATTAACTCGAAATGCTGAAATATTTATAAATATTAAATGGAAATATCAGAATAGAATTATTTTGATTTAGTAGTAATTGGAATTTTGGAAAATAAAAAAGTCGCATTCTTTCATGTTTTTAAGCTGTGGGTGAATAATCAACATAAACAATCACGCAACAAAACTCTTTACTTTTGGACTTCCGCGATAAAAATTCAATTTCAAAACATGACTATAACTTCCGAATTTAGTATCTGCTTTATTTTACAACTCTGTAAAGTATGATTATACTTTCATTTATTTTAAATCTGTATTTTTGTGTGATCGCCCATGCGAAATATCAAAATCTACCTGTTTTTGAACGTTCTAAATTCTGTCACCAGGTGGCGTATCGCAGTGCAGCGGATCCCAATACTTCGTTGGAATTTTCTATAGACCAAGCATGTGAGACAAATCTTGACCAGCAAGCGACAGAGTAGCAAAAAGGGTCTAGTTATTATTAGTGACCGCACTAGTCTTCTCGGTCCCTCGCACAGAGAATCTAACTCCCTCGTATTCATAGACCTTGGTACGCTTGCAGAGTCAATCTAGTCAAAACATTCCTATCATAGAAAAACTTCTAGAACCTCCTAGAATCTTCTAGAAAATCTGAAGGAAAGTGGGAAGAGAGGAGTACCCCTTCCACAATATCTTCGTAGGGAGGTGAACAACCTATAGAAGCACGCGGAATACAATTCAGGAATATTAATAATATTATTTATAATATTCAATGCAGGAATACCACCTACACACTGGAAGCGTATTGCGGTAGGATAGCTGCGAGAAAGCGTCGCCAAATGGTGGGCCCCCTTCAAATTATACGGCGCAAAAGCAACAAGAGAAAGATAAAATCGCTATCTTTCTGCAGAAGAAATTTCTGCTCACGAAGCTACTTATTCCAGTCCAGTAAGGAAAAAATTGTAGAAGAGTTGGTAGTATAGAAGTCCTGAAACCTTCGATCAGAGGTACTCTTCGATCCTGCAACGTAAGGACCTTCGCGGACCTCCTCATGCGAGCACGTCAATTGAAACCAGACGAAGCCGAAGCAGCGAGCAGTAAACAAAAAACCGCCGAAACCAAACCAAGGCCTGCTCCCTTAATAAACAATCCTGAGAACAACCCCTCATTTAAATTTGAGAGCGACCTAACTTCTCAGAATGACATTCATCGATGGAATTCATATCGCGGGAGCAATGTACGTACTTCCCGGCCCACAAGAAGTTGAATTCACGTCCCGCGATTTCATGCTACCCTTTCGCTGAATAATAAAACTGGATGTGATAATTAATGGAAAATCTCACCCGGGACGTTTTCTCGTCACCGACGGTTTACTCGATGAGGTATTCTTGACTCGTGACTGGATGGTTCAGCTCGGTGCAATTGTGGACAACGTCTCAAATTATGTCTACATCGGTCTAACCACAGAACGCTAACGAGTATTCGTGCACCCCTTACCACAGACCGTCAACAAAGCTATACCCACCGCCATCCGCGAAAGAATAAACGAACACGGCTTCTCATTGTTAGCTGGTATGTCCTCTCAGGACACACCACGCTTCTGGGAAATCATGGAACGACACCAGCACATCTTCGACCAGGAAGAAAAACTGCAGAGTGCCTTCTCCGTGAAGCACAAGATCCACCTGAAGGTGCACCAACCATTTCGCATACCCCCATAAGGCTAATCGGATGTGAACAAGAAAGTGATGGACACAGATATACCACAGCTGGTGAAAGACTGGATAATCGAGCGGATATCATCCCCGTATAGCTCACCCCTGCTCATGCAAACAAAAAAAATATGGTTCAAAGCGTTTTTATATCAATTTCCGAAAACTCAATGAGGACTAAGACCAGGCACGAATATTTTCCACGATCGACCTGAAGAGCGGCTATTGGCAGATCCCACTCCACCCCGACTCGCAGAAATACACCGCCATCACGTTTCCAGGAGGGGAACAGTACCTGTTCCGGGTAATATCCTTCGGTCTGAAGAACGCAACAAACAAGCACCTTTCAGAACTTGATGCGAGAGGTTCGGGGTCCTTACTCGAAAAAGTTCGCCATCACCTACCTCAACGACATCAACGTCTACTCGGCCAATGTACAAGAGCACCTGCTGCATCTGTCCTTAATTTTCGAGAAACTGGACTCCTATGGACTACCTTGCAGCCTAAAAAAGTGTTTCTTTGGCCGAACTAATCTTTCTAGGAACGTGTGGCTGATTAAGAGAGTACGTGCCATGTTTCGCCGAAGTATCTGCACCTCTCACGGATCTGCTCAACACGAAACTCCCGTACCGTTGGAATACCGCTACGCAGACAACTTTCGATGCTCTGAAAAAGTTGATGGAGCAACCGCCACGCCGCGGTGTAGACAGGCCAAATCTATCCTGGTCGAATGCGGCAAGAGGAATTTGGCCTGTACCATCCTAAACCGGTCCAAGGAAACTGTAAGGATAATGGTGCAAATGTTCACTGGGCATAATCATTTGAATTACCATAAGCACGAAATGGGGCTGGTATCCAGTACCGCTTGTATGTGGCAGGGACGATGAGACATTATATGTCGGTGCCCGGCTCTGGCTGGGCTTAGAAAACAAATTCTAGGGGCAGCTAGGCTGAAAGGGAGTGGCACAATGGGCTGTAGTCTGAGCACCGGTAGGGCCCCCCAAGGGGGCACCACGCCCGATAATCTAATCAAATCTAATCTAGCTAGGTCAGACATTGTGCTAAAATATTCTTGAAAAAATTTCAAAATTGTAGGAACTACGTCACTTTAAATTTGTTTTTATGAATATTTTTGAAAATACTATACGGAAAGAAAACACAGGCCGACAAAATTTGACAAAGGTCCGGAACCAGAGACCGGACCTAGTATACCCGAAGGCTTTTGCTGCGCTGAATCCGAATCCGACCTCAGAAAAATTCCAGCACCCTCAGTTTTCAAGATATTCTAACCTAAAAGGGTTAAAAACCCGTTATTTTGATGTTTTCGAGGTCCCGTAACATCGCGAAAAAATTTTTTTTCCACAAACTGACAACGGCATTGTAAAGAACTACTCTTCACCTTCAAAATTCGATCCCTAACTTTTTGATAGGATTTTTCGTAGAAATCTAATCTATGTTTACTTTAAAGCGCTTTAACATAAACAACCGCAACTCGTACCCCGAGAGACGAAAGAAACAGGTATGGTTGGCGATGCAGAACAAAATATTTCCGTCGAAAATCGTTATCGTTCATTTGTAACGAATCATAACTTACTAATTAAACACGTAGAATCACGAAAACGAACAAATGAATATCGCAAAGTGAAATGGCGCTAGACTGACAGTTATGTTCGGGAAACAAATGAAGATGACAAGAGATTCTTGCGATAATAATAAAATCACAACGAATTGTAAGATCATAGATTCTACTTAGTGCACTGTTTCACTCTACTGCAAAGACACCTATGATCTTACAATTCATTGTGATTTTATTATTATCGCAAGAATCTCTTGTCATCTTCATTTGTTTCCCGAACATAACTGCCGTTCAAGCGCCATTTCACTTTGCGATATTCATTTGTTCATTTTCGTAATTCTACTTTGTGCACTGTGCAGGCTAACGGTTAAATCACATGCAAGTCTTGTACGACCAATAATACCTCATTCATTGTAAATTTTCATCGCAAAAATGAATTCCAGGTTACCTTGTGCTCAGAAAATCGAATCATTCTGTTATGTTTGTGGCAAGTTTGAAACGAAGACTTACCGCCGATCGATTAATTATTCTATCAAAGATATGTTTTTCAAATGTTTTAAGTTTTCTATGACTAATTTGGATAAGCCGTGGGTTCCCAAATCAATTTGTAATTCTTGTAGAGTAAGTATGCTAAAGTGGGATGATAAAAGCAGCAATACTCTTGTTGTTATCAGACCAACGATCTGGCGTAAGGCATTAGATCACGATAAAGACTGTTATTTTTGCACGTGCAAAACAAGTGGGTTCAATAAGCACAGTTTGCTTAAAATCAAATATCCTGAAGTGAAAAGTGTGACAGCTGCGGAATTCGGGATTAGAAGTATATCAGATAAAAAATCTGATCAACCAGCAGCTGATTCAATGAATATTGATGCAGGTGAATATAAATTTGAAGATAGCAGTTCTGATGACGAGGGTCCAAAACTTTTTGATCAAGCGGGATTAGATGATTTTATTCGGGATCTCAATCTTCCGAAAGATAAAGCTGAGCTTTGTGCTTCAAGGCTAAAAGCAAGAAATCTATTGTTACCTGGAACAAAAGTGACAATATACAGAAAACGAGAAGAAATGTTTATTCAATACTTTTCTATGGATGAAGATATGGTTTACTCTAATGATATCGAAGGGTTAGTCAATCTATACATAGCTGACTTATATAGGCCGGAAGACTGGCGCTTATTCATTGACTCCTCCACGGAAAGTCTAAAAGCTGTTTTATTACACAACGGAAATAAGTATGCGGCTCTTCCTGTCGCCCATTCAACTATTATGAAAGAATCATACGCCAGCTTTCAATTACTCCTTCATCTGATAGACTATGAAGCGCATAATTGGCTAATCTGTGGTGACTTTAAGATGATTAATCTTATATTAGGAATGCAATCGGGAAACACGAAATATCCATGCTTTCTCTGTCTCTGGGACAGTCGCGTGAGAGATAAGCATTGGGTAACCAAAAATTGGCCTGAAAGGGCAGAATGGAAAGCTGGTGATCATAACGTGATTCATGAAAGTCTTGTTGATAGAAAGCGAGTATTGCTGCCACCACTCCACATAAAATTGGGTCTAATGAAACAATTTACCAAAGCTTTGAATCCCGAAAGTAAATGTTTCAAATACATTCAATCTACATTTTCTAAATTGAGTGAAGAAAAAATTAAGCAAGGAGTTTCTGTTGGACCTGACATAAGAAGGCTGATGAAAGATGACGAATTCATAAAATGAGTCTCATGAGTCCTAAAATACATTTTCTGAAATCGCATTTGAACTATTTTCTGGAAAATGTAGGGGCATTCAGCGAAGAAATGGGTGAACGTTTCCACCAAGACTTTCATGAGAAAGGAAAACATTACCAAGGTAGATGGAATGAAAGAATGATGGCAGACTATTGCTGGTCTTTGAAGAGGGAGGACAACGACCCGACAAGTCATAAACGTAAATCTCTTCAGCGATCCTTTGAAATAAAAAGAAAACGTTTCCACACAAGTCGACGTAAATTCATACGCTCAAAGATTCAATACTCAACGATTGGGAAAATTAGGTTATGGTGGCCGAGGGCTATAGCGGAGTAGGTAACAAGATTCGGGGGTTAAGGAAATCGGATTGTAGGGGTCTAAGTTTAATGATTCGCAGGTAACTGGGCTTGGGGGTTAAGGAAATCAGCTTATCGGGGGTCTGGGGTTATATGATCATGTAACAAGCTGTGATAGACATAGTTTTGCTACTTTCATTCCCTGGGCAAATATTTTTGTAGTAAAATTGATATCCGTGAAAAGTGAAATTTTTCATATTTGAATCCGCCATATCTCGGCTGTGAAAAATCCTATCAAAAAGGTAGGAATCGCATTTTGAAGGTGAAGAGTAGTTCTTTACAATTCCGTTGTCAGTTTGTGAAAAAAATTTTTTTTCGTGATGTTACGGGGCCTCGAAAACATCAAAATAACGGGTTTTTAACCCTTTTAGGTTAGAATATCTCGAAAACTGAGGTGCTGGAATTTTTCTGAGGTCGGATTCGGATTCAGCGCAGCAAAAGCCTTCGGGTATACTAGGTCTGGTCTCTGGTTCTGAGAATTGTTGGCCTGTGAAATTCTAGGCAGCGCAGCATGACAGAGCAGCGTATTGCGGCTCAAAAGTTTAGCGAGGTACGGAAGCACACGAATCCGTGAGACTGTACCTTGAATTTCAACGCGTAAAGCGTCGTTCAAAAATGAGCCAGAAAGGCTCAAGCCTGGAGGTTAAACTACCCGAACCTTGACGGTCAAATTCTTTGAAGCGCTAGTAGTTATAGGTTGGCGCTTGCTCGACTTGCGTTCACTCGGGTTCCAAGAGATTTCACGGTAAGTCTCATGCTACAATAGCAAGGGACTTTACGTGAATTCCCTTGGAAGCCGTGCTATGGCACCTACGTCACAACCGACTTGCCAGCGAACGAAATGCGTGACGCGAACACCACGAAACACGAGCTATGACACGCCGTGCGCCGCGCCGTGCTGTTATAGCCTACAATTGAGCGTGCTAAGAGTCCATGCAGACAGAGGTCACATGACAAGCAGTCAAGCATTTGTATCACTGATATAAATAAGCGGGCGCAACTAGGGAAGACTCCGAGCTGCGCTGCCTAAAATTTTCTTTCCGTGTACATCTTAGACATTTTGAAAACTGATTTTAATCAAATTTATAGGTGTTATTATGTAGAATTTTTCTATACAAATTTAGAAATAAAAATCTGCTCTGTGGGCATATTTTCATCACACGTTGCGCTTATCCTCCCTTACCAACTTTTATCGCTGCACTATACTTTTGTTTTAATTATGTTAGTTTTACATAAAGAAGAGATCTATTTTACTTAAGGTTCTTTCGATCGAACTTAAGGAACACATTCTTATCAGGGTACTCGCGTTTCGCGATCGATATCCGATTAAAACCTCGCGCTTCGCGCACGGCTCTCTTTAACAATATTTTACACGATTAAAACGAAAACTATTTATTCTATTAAAAAGTGGTCAAAAGAGAATTTGTAGATCCTTTTAAGATAAATAATTATGTTTCTTAGCATTTTCTCTGTATCGTGTTATTTGGCTCAAAATTTGAATTTTCGATTTTTGAAGAAAATTCTAAAAGTTGTTATGCCATTCCTGTAGGGCATTCAAAAAGCAACATTTTTCATTTCTTGAATTTTTTTCTTGTCGTGCGTTATTTGGCTTTAAATTTTACTTTCCGTTTAATTTTTTTAATTTTCGAAATGTTAGAAGTCTGACATCGTCTTTTTGAGTACTACGAATAACCGTATATAGAATTTGTAAATTAAAAAAAAATTTATTTAAAAAATTTTCAAAATTCTCCAAATTTTTAAATTTTTATATAATACATTCCATCTAATACATTCTCTGATGAGAATGTAAAAATTCAAAATTTCAAGCAAAAAAGAGCCAAAAAATTTTTGATTTTGATTTTCCGTTTTGAGCTTGTATTTTTTTTTACTTTTTCTTATCCAAATTATTCCTTATGATTTGATTTTTCATTAAAAAAAAAAACTTTGTAGCCTCTTCTGATTGTTGAGTTATGCATTTTTAAGCAGAGGAAAATAAAGTAGATAAGTAAGATAGACAGAATAAGTAAACAAAAAAAGAAAAAAAAAACGAGGATAACATAAAAAAAGTTTTAAGTAGTTCCCAAAGATTTCGCAACATTCTTGAAGAAGTTTAAATAGCTGTGAAGTTGTATCAATTTTTGTGCTCATTTAATGAGCACTTTACTTCCTGTAAGCAAATATGATTTGCTTCCTCATAGAGGAAGCATTAATTTGTTAATCCAATCGATTAATATTAGGTCACCTGATTTGTGTCAATACAAAAAAAAGTTTATTTTCTTTACATCTACCTTAAATTTTGATTAATTGAGAAACTATATTAGAAAGAATAATTTGTGAAAATTACAATTAAGCATAACTTTCTTATTTTAAAAATAAATGCATTAGTCATATAGATCAATCAATTCGTCTCGACACAAGGATTCTTTTTTTTTTGTTACATCTGCTTTGAACTTTGATTATTTGAGAAGTTACAGTCGAAAAATCAATTTCACTAAAATTATAAAAGTACATAAAACTTGTAAAATTAAATATTTTGTTAAACCTTTTTAAGAAATTCAACTAGGTATATAGTGGAATAACTATGGAAAATTTCATCAATTTATCTCTACGCGTTTTCAAGAAATTGCTGGATCGTGACACATACACACACACATCCGGACAATTTTTCAGGACATCATATTAGATATATATTCCCCTTGAAATATGTTCAAAAATACTTTTTTTTTTTGGAAATAGGATTTTGTCACCACTAAAAAGCTTCCTGTGTGAGGAAGCAAAAATCTATGACAGCACGGAAAAAAATTTGGTGGAGATACTGCACTAACTCTAGTGCTCCTGCGTCAACACAATAAAGGGCGGCTGCAACGCTGTTTTAGGTTAGCAACTAAACGTTTTTGTGGAGTAACTGCTCTCCCTCTTCCGGAAAGAGCGCCGTGTTCCTTCGACAAAGTCAATTACTCTACCGAAAAGGGGCAGTTGCTGTCCCTCATAGGGAACACAGCATACCCAAATGTAAGTCGCGAAACTCTCCTCCGTTTAACGTAACATCTCTACCAGTAGGGACAGTATTGTACCAATTTTTTTTCCGTATACGTTCGCTGTATGCATCTTGAACCGGCTGTTGCACGGAAGAATAGACATACACGCTTTAACTTAAAAGTGCATAACTCGACAACCAGAATAGGCTACAAAGTTTTTTTTTTTAATTAAAGGATAAAATCATAAGGAATAATTTGCACAAGAAGCTATTAAAAAAATACGAACTCAAAACGAAAAATCAAAATAAAAAATTATTTGACATTTTTTTACTTGAAATTTTGGCTTTTTTTCAAAATTATTACAGAAAAAAAGAGTACTATATTCTACAGAACATCTATAAATTTTATTAAAGTCGGTTACAAAATGTCTTAGATGTCTCAAAAAAATTCCTGACCTGGAAACTCTCAATTGACAGTTCTAAAATTGGCTCGAAAACTATAAAATTTGAGAGTAAGATTTTAATTTAACAGATATTTAACAAATATTTTCGTGGATGAGAAATCAGAATCTTTTTATATAGGTACTTTAAATAAATTTTTAGATCCTATTTTTTGCATAATACCTAGAAAAAAATTCACACTACTTATTCCTTCCATAATATGTTTAAAAAATTATAACATTTTTGTAATTTAAATAACCGTAACCGAAATAAAAATAAAATAATATATTAATAATATTTTTAAACATCAGTCATCTTCATATAATGTAAACTCACCTCAACTAAATCTCCATAAATGAACGTCACTTTTACCCTTTTTTCTGGCGTCAAGTCTACTTGCACTAGCGGATCTAATTTTCCATGAATGTTCACAAGCTCAGCGTATCTGAAATATACGAAACAACGATGAATGAAGTAAAATAGCTGAAAGTTTATAATTAAACTTTATTTAAAAAATGTAAAGTATGACATTATAACATATATAATATGTATTACAAAATTTCATAAAATAAAATTCTTACAAGTAATAATTATTTATGATAAATAATAAAATATATAGAAAATAATTAATTAACTAGCTGTGAAGTTATCAACTTTTGACCTCATTCAATGAGCACTTTGCTTCCTCATAAAGGAAGCATCAATTAATTAATCAAACAAATTAATATTAGGTCACCTGAATCGTGTCAACATAAAGGAAAGTTTATTTTCTTTACATCAGCCTTAAATTTTGATTATTTGAAACGTTATAGTCAAAAAATTCATTTTCGAAAATTACAATAAAGCATAACTTTCTTATTGCTTCCTCATAGAGGAAGCTATGTAGTCGTGACAAAATCCATTTTCTAAAAAAAGGTTTTTTTTGATAAATTTTAATTAAAATATATCTAGTATGATGTCCTGAAAAATTGTCCGCGCGTGTGTGTGTATGTGTGTGTGTGTCCCTTTTTTTTGTTCCCAGCATATCTCTAGAACGTGTCTATAGAAATAGATGAAATTTGGCACACTTCTTCCACCCTATAAAACCTTAAATTTGGCACACTTCTTCCACCCTATAAAACCTTAATTCTATCACAAGGGTTTAAAAAAATATTTAATTTTACAAGTTTTATGTAATTTAAAAATTTTTTAAAAATTTATTTTTCTACTATAACTTCTAAAATATTCAAAATTCAAAGCTGATGTAAGGAAAATAAAGATTCCTTGTGTCGAGACGAATCGATTGACCTATATGATTAATGCATTTATTTAAAAAATAAGGATGTTATGGTTAATTGTATTTTCAAAAATTAATTTTTCGACTATAACTTTTCAAATAATCAAAATATTAATTTGACGTAAGGAAAATAAATGTTCCTTGCATCGAGACGAATCGATTGGTCTATAATATTATTTCATTTCATTGAAAAATAACAAAGTTATGGTTCTATTTAATTTAAAAAAATTATTTTTTCAACTATAACTTCCCTAATATTCAAAATTCGAAGCTGACGTAAGGAAAATAAAGGTTCCTGGCGTCGAGAAGAATCGATTGACCTATAAGATTAATGCATTTCATTGAAAAATAAGAAAGTTATGCTTTATTGTAATTTTCGAAAATGAATTTTTTGAATATAACTTCTCAAATAATCAACATTTAATGCTGACGTAAAGAATACTTAATGCTTCCTCTATGAGGAAGAAAATCATATTTGCTTACAGGAAGCAAAGTGCTCATTGAATGAGCACAAAAGTTGATACAACTTCACAGCTAGTTTTTCAATAAAATGCATTAATCTTATAGGTCAATCGATTCATCTGGACACAAGGAATCTTCATTTTCCTTACACCAGCTTTAAATTTTTATTATTTGAGTACTTATATTCGAAAAATTCATTTTTAAAAAATTAATTAAGCACAACTTTCTTATTTTTTAATAAAATGCATTAATCATATAGGTCAATCGATTCGTCTCGACATAAGAAATTTTTTTTTTGGTGACATTTGCTTTGAATTTTGAATATTTGAGAAATTATATTTAAAAAATTCATTTTTAAAAAATTAATAAAGCATAACTTTCTTATTTTTTAATGAAATGCAATAATCATATAGGTCAATCGATTCGTCTCGACATAAGAAATCTTTTTTCTCATGACATCTGCTTTAAATTTTGATTATTTGAGAAGTTATAGTGAAAAAATGAATTTTACGAAAATTATAAAAGTACACCAAACTTGTGAAATTAAATATTTTGTTAAACCCTTATACGAAATTCAACTAGGTATATAGTGGAATAGGTACGTGTGCTACATTTCATTAATTTATCTCTACGCGTGTTCAAGATATTGCAGGATCGTCACACACACACACACACACACACACACACACACACACACACACACACACACATA
>CAJFCO010017816.1:0-17558 GCA_904066015.1 Synergus gifuensis | reverse complement strand
ACACACACACACACACACACACACACACGGACACACGCGCGCGCGCGTTATACGGAATGAAAGTTACCTTTCTGGTCGATCAGCTTCTGGTTTGTCCATATAATACCTAATAAACGCTCTCTCTGCATCTTCACGTTCTTGTAATGAAATAACTCCACCACCATTTAGAGTTTCGACACTCGGTAGTCTGGCCATCAACAGCTGTCTTCTTTCATGTTCCGTATACTCTTGTGGACTCTGTATAAAGAAACATCAAAATTGAATATACCCAGTACCAAACACGTCAAAGTATAGGGAACAATAAGTATACAGGGTTAGACGATAACACCCCATCTCGGATGTTTTTAGACCTGCTTTTCCAATACATTTAATATGATCGAATACTCTCTTGACGTTTTGGCGAGCATCTATAATTCTTTTCTTTCGTTTTCTGGGCATTCTAACCTCACCTGTCAATAACTTAGAAAATATTTCTAAGTCCTCCTAAAAGAATCCTGCCGCGTAGGTCTCTACAATATCCCTGCTCCCCAATAGTAACAAATTGTCACTGCCGCTCGCATGAGATCTCTTCATCGTCCGAGCTCGCTATAGGGACAAATTATTGCTGCCACTTCGGCGATTCTCCGAAAGACCCCCCCTTTTTCCTACAAGCCAGTCCTCGACTGACGATAGGAAGGGGAACTCCCAGCCGGATCTATAAAGATCCGCGACAAAGCACGAACAATGAGCAGTCTGTCCCAGACTGGTCCCCAGCCAAGATCTCCCTGGCTTCTCCAACCAGCGGAGCGTTGGAGAAGCGACTACCCATCACGTACTATCCCTGCGATAGCTGCCTGTTCAAATCCTCCAATCTGTCGCCACACAGACGCGACTACCCATCCAACCCCATAGCCATGCAGTAACACTGCTTAACCCAGAACTTCCCTTTTCTACTTAGTATTTCCTTTTTTTACTAAACCCACCTTGTACACTTTCTTATCCCTGTTTTATGAATAAACCCTTTAAAGTCTGACTTTCCATTTACATAGATTTCAATACACAAAAATTGGATAGATTAACATATAGAAGGTTGATATTTTAAGAAGCTTCTCGAACGAACAATGTCTTCTGAAACCACCTTCGAACAGTTTCCAGGAGTGGGTGTTTAATAATGCGCCTGATAATACAATTAATTATCACTTACTTATATAGAAGATTAGCAACGTTGCGCATGTCTAGGCGTTACAAAGAAATTAAAATATCGGATGTAACAAGAGTTGCTGGAATAAACCGATTTATTCAAATAGCTTGTGTTTGTCACTTAAGGGCATGTGATACTTTACCATAAGAGCAAATTAGTTATACCAATTATACATTCACTAGAACATCACAGCACGCTTCGCGCGCCTATATAATTACTTCACGTTACGCGCTTGTGACGATCCCACGTGACCATCTCTCAACCAATCAGATCACGAATAAACTGCGGACACTCGACAGGTCATCTATTTTTTAAGAAAGGATAAAAATAAATATTTTTAGTAAATAAGAGTCAAGAAACCTTCGCCTCATATAGACGAAGGTTTATTGACTCTTATTAGCTAAAAATATTTATTATTATAAATGTATAACTAACTTGCTCTTATGGTAAAGTATCACATGCCCTTAACCCTTCTAACATTAAATTACACACTTCTTTTAATAATTAATAAAAAGATGAAATACTCACCTCGAATAGAGGACAATTTTGCATTCTGAGAGACTTAAGGGCAGGGAATTTTGCTAATTTCTCAACGTCACTCCAAGTTGATAAAAGTGTGCCATTAATATTAAGAAATTTGAGCATCTGAAAAAACGAATGGGGTTCTTTGTCTATCATCGAAGAAAATTGTGTCTCACATTCTCTTTTATTATACGTTTCATTCTCAAGATAAGACGTATTTTCTAATGAGTACTGTTCACTGCAGTGACATTTCTTAGATTGATACTGCGAAGGATTCATGTTTGCTTGATCTTCACTAAAATTAAGCAATGGCAGTTTCTGAATGTCTTCTTCAATTATGTTGCAACTGCAGTCCTTAAGATTCAAAGATCTAATTGGGCACTCTGCAAGAACAAGACTTTCCAAATTTGGGAAAACGTTACCGAGCTTTGAAATTTCACTCCAAGATTCAATGGGATTACCAGTAAAATGCAGCTTTTTTAAAGAAAAATTTTTAGTTTCTGGATCTTGAAGGTCAAGATCCACAGTTTTGTATTCATTGAGAGACAAATGAAGTTCCTCTAGATTTTTCAAAAGTTTAATAAGGCGCTGCACTGCAGACCATGACACTCTAGTTCCATTCAGAACAAGGTTTTTCAGAAAGTCATAGTGACCATCCTTAACTTCCAAATCTTTCGATAGATAGTTAAAACTGAGATTTAGAAATTTTATCTTCGGCATGTGCTGCAAAATACTAAAAATTTCTTTCCATTCTGAAAACTTATTTTGAGCAAGGTCGAGTTCCTCAACATTTTTACACTTATTCCTAAGTTTTTCGTCATCATTGCCAGCAGAATCAATATCGCAATCTTGTAGAACCAGTAGCGCAGGTACTGTATGGCGTGGAGATTTTTTCGGAACGAAGATACTGACTAATACAGCTGTTTTAGGTGAACTTGATTCTATCTCTTCGTCAGTCAAAGAACATTCTGCTATAGTACTACCATACTTTAATTCTAATGCCTCTAATAACGACGGCATGTTCAGCTCATTCTGTAAAAATAAAGTTGAATTTAATGTAAAATAAATTATAGATTTATATAATATATAAAAATAAACATCCTTAAATTATTTTTCAAGAATTGCTCAACTTAAAGGCGTTGGAGTGTTTTGAAAAAAAAGTTAGTGTAGAAAAACTTAAATCATCTCCACCTGACTGAAAATTTTATGATAAATTCGCAAAAATGCACTGTTTGATAGATCCTTTAATCGGGATCGGTTTCTCAATGGCAGGACTTGTGCGTAGCATTTCTTTTCGGGAAAAATAAATTATTTTTATTAAAAAGCGAATTTGATGAAGCTTAAAAAGCTTTATCTAAAGTTTAGGAAACTCTATAGTAAAGAACAAGAAGAACCGCTGGATTAGAAGTTTTCTGCACACTGCCGCCATCTTGAAAATAGTAGAACATAGGAAAATAAAAGAAAACAATGAGGAGTGCCGAATTCACGAAGGAATAATAAGGAGACCGAACTCCCTCTCGCAACCTGGAAACAAAAACTAGATCGTAAGTCTTTAACCCTTTAAAGGCCGAGTTTTTTCTGAGGGTTCGGTAAAATCGATACATGGTGAATCTGAACTCGTGAGTACCCAGTGTGAGAAAAAAAATTATTCCAGAATTTTTCCACCCTCAGAAACTACCCCCAAATCGAAAAACCACCCCAATCGCTTGAAAATATTTTAATTTCATTTCCCATCGTTTCATTCTGGCAGAAATTGAGAAATAGTCATTCCAGAACATGTACTGAGATTCTGAAGAACTTAAGGATCAATCAACCCTCATGAACTACCCCTCAGTTGCGAAAAATTCACCCCTCACTGCATAAAATGTTATCATCTCATTTTTTGTCATTTTATCTTCATCTGAATCGGAATGTGAGATTTCTGGAGTAGATAAGTATATTCTGAAGGATTCACGGACAGTTTGAACCCTTATAAACAACCCCTCAGTTAGTATAAATTCACACCAATGAATAAAATGTTATAATTCCATTTTATATTATTGTATACTGATCTGAATCGAAGAATTGGTGTTCCGGAAATATAAGTATATTCTAAAGAACCGTCGGTTCACTTCAACCCTCGTAAACTACCCTCCAATCGGATCATCTGAACCCTCACTAACTACCCTTCAGTTGAGGAAAAATCATCCTCAATGCATAAACCTGCCTCTGAAACAATTGAAGAGTTGATACACATTTCGGACGTATTACCACACCTAGGGGTAGTTTTTGATTCGAATATTGATAATTCATATTATGTATATGTTTCGAAAAATATATATGAACTGAACATCAATGAAAGTGCATTTTTGGGCTTATCATCATTGCTAGGGGTGGTTTTTGATGTTTTACCACTGTTAGGGGTAGTTTTCAATTTGGATATGTTTGCCACAATGTTTTCATGTGTTTCCAGGAAAAAATATATATACTGAACATCAATAAAAGTACATTTTCAGGTGCATCACCACAACTAGGGGTGGTTAATTTATGTTCTATAACTGTTAAGGGTAGTTTTTGATTCGGATATTGATGATTCATATTTTTTATATGTTTCCAAAAATATATATGAATTGAACTACAATGAAAGTGCATTCTTGGACGTATCATCACTGCTAGGGGTGGTTTTCGATTTTTATTTACTGTTAGGGGTGGTTTTTGGTCCGCACCTTTTTGCTACAAATTTTTGATGTGATTTCAAAGCATACATATGAAATTGCGACCCAGAAAAAAATTTTTCCTAGAATTTATGCTTATTTCTATTTTTGTCGCAATTTTCGCACTTTTTGTCGGGGTGTAAAACTGAAGGGGTGCAACCCTCGTATTTGCCAACTTTTTCATGATTGGATGAATCCTTCATCTTCAAAATGAGACCTTAACAAAGACGATACGTTTATTTTTATGGGAGTTACAATTTTTCAAAGTAGGTGGGACGTATGTGTCCCACTGGCCGTTAAAGGGTTAAAAGAACTTTATTGGAGTGCGCATGTGCGCAGTTGTCCTCTTCCTATTCATGGGAAACTATGCGAGTGAGAAAGTTTTTAAAATTGACATAAGATAGAGAGGTTATGTTCGTTTGTTATGCGATTTCATGCGGTATACAGCGGTGTGTGACAAAATTAAAAAATTTTTATAGTTAAAAAGAGTGGATTATAAAAGTGGTAAGTATGTAGAATATTATTAAATTTTTTTTTATCTTGAAATCTTGAAGTTGTAATAAATCTTTGTTATTATTTCGTTAATCATACGTTGAAATAAATTTATTGAATACTTTTTTTTTCTATCACTTCCAAATATATTTTTTGTGATAAAAAACCTACATAATGAAAAAAATATCGACGTAGATGTCTAAGATCGAAAATGTCGTAAAATGTAATGCATCGTAAAATGTCGTAAAATGTACTGAAAATATTGTTTATATAATTTATTTGGAGCATCCTTCATATAACAATCAACAAACGAACATAACCTCTCTATCTAATGTCAATTTTAAAAACTTTCTCACTCGCACACTTTCCCACGAGTAGGAAGAGGACAACTGCGCACATGCGCACTCAAATAAGGTTCTTTTAAAGACTTACGATCTAGTTTTTGTTTCCAGCTTCGAAAGGCTTTCCACTGGCAGTTGGGTCTCCTTATTATTCCTTCGTGGCCGAATTATACTCTCTGTGAGAGCACGAGAGCTTCCAATATATAAATATTTTAGTATGTAATTTATATTTGTGTGTTGCAAACATCTGCAACATCACAACAATTGGAGGAAATTTGAAATTTCAATAAATCTAAGCATCGAGATGACAGTACCACGCAGTTAGCTTCCAAATCATCGATTTTTCTCGTTTTTCATTGGGGAGTTTTCTAACGTCAAAAGCTGGATCAAATCAGCAAATTCACATTTACGAAAAAAAAAATACTTTTTCCAAAAATAGATACTATGCCCGAGTCCTGTCATCATTTAAAAAATCTGCCCGCTTCGCGGGCACATTCTCATTGCGCGCTTCGCGCTCCGTGTTGCGCGCTTCTCGCGCTTGTGCTCTTCGTGAATCTTGCGCTTTACAGGACACTTGAACCTATACGTTTTTTTTTAAGTAAATTAAAGTATATATTTTTTATATATAATTTATATTTTTATATTTTGAATTATTTTTTTATATTTGTAATTTATATTTTTATATATTTTTTAAAATTTAATTAAATTAAATTTAAATTAAATTAAATTACAGCTTTGAATGGAAAAGTTAACTAATTTACTTAAGGTTCTATCGACCTTAAGGAGCACATTCTCATCAGGGCACTCGCGCTTCGCGCTCGATATTTGGTTTAAACCTCGCGCTTCGCGCTCGGCTCTGTTTAACAATATTTTTCATGATTAAAACGAAAACTACTCATCCTATTGAAAAATGGCCAAAGGAGAACTTGTAGATATTTTTAAGGCCAATAATTATGTTTCTTATCATTTTCTCTGCATCTTGCGTTATTTGGCTAAAAATTTGAATTTTCGATTTTTTAAGGAAATTCAAAAAGTTGTTATACCGATCCTATAGGGCGTTCAAAAATAAACATTTTTCATCTTTAGACTTTTTTTCATATCGTGCGTTGTTTGGCTTCTAATTTAAGTTTTCTTTCATTTTTTTGGATTTTCAAAATGTTATGTCTTTCAATTTTTTTTTATCCATAAAAGTCGTTAAGAAAGATTGTTCGACTTTTTGAGGACTACGAACATACTTCATTAGAATTTTTAGATTAAAAGAAAAAGTGGTTTCAAAATTTTTCAAAATGCTCCAACTTTTTGAATTTTTATCCAAAATGGCTGGCCAACGAACTTGACCTTCATTTTAGAACACTGAAAGAGTATACCAAAGGACAATCCAATCGGTCAATTCTTTCGAAAGTTATCGTGCTCACAAACTAAAAATCTACACACACACACACACACACACATTCGTAAAAACATGTTTTTCGGGTTCAGGGGGTCCCAAAACGTGGACATTTGACAAAAACTGGGGGGGTCAAATTTTACACAAATCTAATACCTTCTCTGAATAGAATGTAAAAATACAGTCTGTTCAACAAGAGCATGTGGTCTGTATTTTTAAGACTATTGGAGATTTTTGAACTTTTTTTTTTAAATTAAAGTACGTTCAAAGGACTAATACGCGTTCATGATACCGCTTCAGTATCGCTCGAACCGTCCGAGAGAACGCACGCGAACGAAAATGAGTTTTGTTTACGCTAAACGTTTTGAAGCCGTCTTCTTGTGTTCCCATCCAAAAGGACCAAAAATGTCCGTCGCAGCGGCTGCTAAATACTTAAAAAAGTCACAGTCGTTCATTAGGAAGTGGGTTGAGCGGTATAAAGTCAGTAGAACTGTCGACGATCTTCCTGAAAGAGGAAAAATGCGTGCAACAACCAGCAAAGAGAACAAAGCGATCGTGCAGCTATTCAAGCCTACCCCCACTCTCGATTTGGAAATGCCAAGACTATACTAGCCAAAAAGGGAGTACACATTAGTATCAACACCATAGGACAGCGATTGGTCGAATCGAAGATGTAGTACCGTAGCACGAGGCAAAAACCCCTACTCTCGACCGGGACTGGTCGAACGTTATTTTTTCTGACGAAGCGTCGTTCTGGGCATGGGTTCCCATTAAGTATGCCTGGTCTACGGCTGGCAGTAGATTTCTCCAGCGGACCATTAAACACCCAGTGAAGGTCCATGTTTGGGGATGCTTCTCTGAGCGCGGTTTTGGATGTTTGGAGCTCTTCACCGAGAACCTCAACGCTCAGAAAATGTTGCAGATATACCAACGTGGTCTTCTAAGGTCTGCTAAAAAGATGTTTGGACTGGCCATCACAGTCCCCAGATGCAAATCCCATCGAAAACATCTGCAGTATCTTGAAGAGGAAACTTGCCGGAAAACGTGTCTTCACCCTAAAACAGCTGTCACAAAGAATTAAAGTTATGGCTAGATTTACCAACGAACTATGCCGAAAAATTAGTTGAAAGTATGCCAAGAAGGTGCCAGGCCATTCTGGACAACGATGGAGACTGGACCATTTCGTAAGTGATTGCGTATTAGTACTTTGAAAGTACTTTAATTTAAAAAAATCGTTCAAATATCTCTATTAGTTTTAAAAATACAGACCACACGCTCTTGTTGAACAGACTGTAAGATGGAGATTTAAGTTATTTTACAATTCTGACCATTTTTTGTAATTTTTTTTGGTATTTTTTTGTATTTTTTGGCCTAGAGCTCCAACACCCTTATATCGAAAACGAAAATTTTTGTTCCGTATGTGGTAATGAAAGATGCATAAGAAAAATGGTCATGTGTTGAATGTTTGAATAGGACTTTATTAAGGGTGTTGGATCAATATACTAGGAATTATTTGCACTTATGAATGCTTATAAAGCCAGCTTTGGGATATCCTATTAGGTGCGCAACTTTGCTTCCGCAGATTTTTTCCAAAATTTGAGGCTTTATTCTTAAAAAGTGATTACCTATTTATGATTCAAAGTACTGTCCGTCACTAGCCACTACTTTTTGCCATCTTTCGGGCAATTTTCGGATACCATCTCGAAAAAACGATGCGTCTTTTGAGGCGAACCACGAATCGATTCATTCTTTGACTTCTTCATAAGAATGGAAGTGCTGCTCAGCTAGGCCTTGTGCTATAGATCGGAACAAATGGTAGTCGGAAGCAGCAATGTCTGGAGAGTACGGCGGGTGGAGTAAGACTTCCTATTTTAGGGTTTCCAAGTATATCTTGACGGGTTTTGCGATATGTGGCTGAGCATTGTCATGTTGCAGGATAACTTTATCGTGTCTCTCTTGGTACTGTGTCTGTTTCTCCTTCAATGCACGGCTTAAACGCATCAATTGCGTTCGATACCGGTCCCCTGTGATGGTTTCACTCGGTTTCAATAGCTCGTAATACACCACTTTCTTTCACCGCCATGCCGCTCCTCAACATCAAAATCACCACTCTTAAAGCGTTGAAACCACTTTTGACACGTTCTTTCACTAAGAGCAGCCTCATCGTAAACACTTGAGAGCATTCAGTGAGCCTCAGTCGCAGTTTTCTTCAAATGAAAGCAAAAAATCAACACTTCCCGCAAATGACGAGAATTTGGCTGGAAAACTGACATCTTCGATCGAGAATACACTTCTGATGCAAACACAAATTCACTAATGTGGTGCTGTCGTTATGTTGACAGATGTCCAAGCTTACTGTATGCAATTTTTGACCTGCCTATTTCAACCGGCACTTACCGCTGCAGTCATCTATCGGAAAACGGCGGAAGCAAAGTTGCGCACCTAATAAATGAAACATTCTCAGGATATTCCAATATCCCGTAAATACCAAATGAGATATTTGCAAGATATTCCAATATCCTATAAATCCTTGGATCACCAATTACTTCTAAACTTTTTAAAATCCTTTTCCATTTACAGAAATGGTAAATTCATATTTTCTAGTTACTTTTGAAGTTAAACGATTGATGACAACGTTCATCTATTCTCTTGTATAATTACTTCTGATATCATAGTTGATTGCTATTTTTACCATCAACAAAGTGGCTGTACCGGGAACAGACGAATTAATCGATCAACAAATCAAATTGAGCGGCGTTATTTTATGGGCTTATGCACGGAGAGAAATCATCGATACTGAGCACTTGAGAAAATCCATACTTCGAACACTCGTAGCTTCGCGTGTTGAGTACATAAGTTTTGTGTTTTCAGCACATGAGACCTTGCTGTGATTACACGCGCTTGACGCGCTTACGTTCTTAATGTTGCTTAGTGATGTGAGCGCGTCAAGCGCGTGTAATCGAAGTCTAGACCTCATGTGCTGAATTCACGAAACTCATGTACTCAGCACGCGAAGCTCAGAATGTTCGAGGTATAAATTTTCACAAGTGCTCAGTATGGATAATTTCTCTCCGTGTATAAATTTCAAAAAACTAGGTGTCACTGATCTTACACGTGGAGCATGCAAAGCTTGCATGCAGAATCTCGATAAGAAATGGGAACATTTTCAAGAAAAGCATCGAGAAATACTGTCTTTATCTACAAAGGGGAATGAGAAAAGGCCCTACTTCTCTAAAGACGCTCTAACTATAACCGAGGAATACTATTTAGTCGAAATGGGTAAATTTTTGGACAAGATAAAGGTTTATGATCGACAACCAGCCCCTATGGGTGATCTAGGAGCCTCGGTTCAACAAGTGAATCACGACTTGGACCATCTCAATATCGAGCTCCCTAAATTTTCAGGAATTTATCTGAATTGGCCGAACTACCGTGATTTATTTAATGCAATTATCGTTGCAAATCCGAAAACAACAAACGTTGCAAGATTACATTATTTAAAAACAAGACTGTCTAGAGAATCTGCCTATCTCCTCAGCAACATTCCCACTACTTATACTGCTGAGAACTTCACACGTGTATGGGATCTACTAACAGCAGTTGTCAACCGATGGTACGCGGTACCCCTAGGGTACGCGACAACTTCAGGGGGTACCGCGCACCCCTGGGGGTACGCATTTATTTTTAAATACCGTTTGTTATTTTTTTTTTAAATTCTTCGTGCAATATTTTTTTGTGGTTATAGTTCAAATGCAATGTCAACAAACGTATAGATTAGTGGAATTAGAAGAAAATTAAATTAGATACAGGAATGGTCCCTAATAAAATTCGTAAATACGATGAATCGTATTTACAATATGGTTTTATCTCGAATTTAGAAAGCTCTCCACTCCCGGTTTGTGTTATTTGCAAGAAAACTTTTTGAAATGAGACCATGACACCTTCCCTCTTAAAAAGACTTAAAACTCTTTCAAGCATGCATCCCGAAGAGTTAAATAAAAACGTCAGATATTTTAATGAAATATCTACAAAAATTCGAGACTCTCTGGAGGAATCATCTCCACAACTATCGAAAGCAGCTCTAAACACTTCTTACGAGTTAGCACTTTTATCTGCGAAAAATAAGAAGCCACACACAATTGTTCAGGAAACTATCATCCCAGGTACTTTGATCATTGCTGAAAAAATGCTAAATTCAACTGCAGTATCTCTCATAAAGAAGATTCTTTGTTCTGATAAGTCCATAGCAAGAAGGAAAAAATAAATGGCTATGGATGTGATAGAACAAATTGGAAAATGCGTCCAAAAAAATCAAAGATTTGCTCTGCAATTGGATGAATTTATGAACATCAGTAAATGTGAACAGCTAATTGTTTATATTAGGTACTTATAATTAAATTTTTCCTGCAATTTTCGCTATCTTGTCTTCATAATTTGTACTAGATTTTTTTGTACCACTTATTCTACTTTTTTATTTATTAAATCAATTTATATGCTAGATATTATGATCTGGAGAAAGGTATCATGGAAGATATCCTAGGCTTCGAAGAACTTTCTGGCTATACTACTGCATCCGATGTTTTTAACGCTTTAAACGGATTAGTAATAAGCAAAGTTAAATTGAAATGGGAATGGTGCGTTTGTATATCTACTGATGGTGCACCTGCCATGTCGGGAAAAAAGAACGGTCTGATCAGTCTAGTCGAGGCTATAAATCCAACAATTTTGTGGATACACTGTATTATTCATCGACAGGTTCTTGCTTCGAAAAAATTATGTCCTAAGCTTAACTAAACTTTGAATATTGCGGTGAAAATTATAAACCACACTAAAGCTAAAGCATTAAATAGTCGCCTATTTAAAAATCTGTGTGAGGAAATGGAATCAGATTATTTTACTCTTCTGCTACACACTGAGGTAAAAGATAAAATTTTAAAAAATAAAATCTTTTTACTAGTGAACCAAAATTAAGAAAAAAAAATACATTCTTAGGTTCGATGGTTTTCACGTGGAAATTCGCTGACCAGGCTTTTCGCCTTGAAGAATGAGACTCTTTGCTTTCTTATAAACGATGGATCAGAGCTAGCTGAACATTTTCATAATGCTGAATGGTTGGCTGAACTGGCATACCTCGTTGATTTTTTTGGCAAATTGAATGATTTAAATCTTTCCTTTCAATCATCGAATAGTAATATTTTTAAAACAAGAAACCTAATAACAGCATTTTATGAGAAAATCAAATTTTGGATAACATTCATTGATAAGAATGACATTACGTGCTTTGAGACATTAGAATCTTTTCTGAAAAACTCGGCACTTGATTTCAACGATGGTTTGAACGAAACCATTTGGAACCACTTAACTCGTGTAAGAGAAGAATTTTAGTTACTATCCTCATATAGGTAGAAAAATGACCAGTGAAGACTGGATCATAAATCCCTTTTATAAAAACTCCTGGGACAATGCTCTTCTTAGGACTTCGATGAAAGAAAAGCTAATTGAATTAGCAGCTGATCGCGCCCTACGTCTTCAATTTCAAGAACAATCTTTAGAAAGTTTTTGGCATGTAGCATCTCGTAATTATCCTGAATAGAGTAGAGAAGCAATCTCAGCTCTTGTCAACTTTTCACTAGGATTAGTTATTAGGGTTTTGAAGAAAAAAAAGGGCAAGTAGATGGGATTTTGCCGGCACATTGTGGGAAGAAAGGGTGAAGAACACTAAGAGACTCACCAATTTTTCTAGAGAAGCAATATATTATTCACTAGGGGTGAATAAATATGCACCGATAATGGCGGATATTTTGACAGCACAACAAGAAAATAATAGATTAATAGATAGACAGCTGCGAATTAATACAGTTCTGACCTCACTCGACGATAGTTTTGGCGGGAATGATTTGAATTGCAAGAAGGAAGATAATCTCCGATTTTAAAGATTTATTCGATTATTGACAAGTTTAAATGATTTTAGTAATATTGGATCTATAACTTAATTCGCGCGGTTTGCGAAGAGATGGCGTAACTTGATTATTATTCCATCGTTTCAATATTCCGAACATGGGTTGTAAAGCTACTATCTTTGTGCATATGCTTCAGTATATGTCATTCATTTGAAGAGTAAACAACAATAATTTTTTTTCACTCAAATATGTCGAACTTTGTGCCTGGAAAAGTGTTTTTGTGGGGAGTTCTACTTCATTACTTTAATATGAAGAAAACTGCTGCCGAAAGTCATCGTATTTTGGTGAAAGTTTATGGTGAACATGCTCTAGCTGAGCGAACGTGTCAAAAGTGGTTTGCACGATTTAAAAGTGGTGATTTTGGCTTGGAAGACGAAAAACATCCTGGGCAGCCAAAAAAGTTTGAAGATGAAGAACTGGAAGCATTACTCGATGAAGATTATTGCCAAACACAAGAAGAGCTCGCAGAATCTTTGGGAGTCACTCAAGCAGCCATTTCAAAAGGTTTAAAAGCAGCCGGATACATTCAAAAGCAAGGAAATTGGGTTCCACATGAACTCAAGCCGAGAGACGTTGAAAGGCGGTTTTGCATGTCCGAAATGCTGCTGGAACGCCACAAAACGAAGTACTTTTTGCATCGGATTGTTATTGGTGATGAAAAATGGATCCATTACGACAACCCCAAGCGCAAAAAATCATATGTGAAACCCGGCCAACCATCAACATCAACACAAAAACCGAATATCCATGGCGCGAAGGTAATGCTCTGTATTTGGTGGGATCAGAAGGGTGTGCTGTATTATGAGCTGCTAAAACCGGGTGAAACCATCAATGGAGAACGCTACCGAGCACAATTAATCCGTTTGAAGAGAGCAATAGCCGAAAAACGCCCGGAATATGCGACCAGACACGAGGCAATAATTTTCCATCATGACAACGCTCGACCCCATGTTGCTATTCGGGTTAAGAACTATTTGGAAAACAGTGGATGGGAAGTTTTACCCCACCCGCCTTATAGCCCAGACCTTGCCCCTTCTGACTACCATTTGTTCCGGTCGATGCAGAAAGCCCTCACTGGACTACGGTTCACCTCAGAACAGAATATCAAAAATTGGCTTGATTCATTCTTTGCCGCCAAGCCGGCGCAGTTCTTTTGGGATGGAATCCACAAATTGCCAGAAAGATGGGAAAAAGTCATAGCTTCAGATGGGCAATACTTTGAATAATACTATTGTACATGTTTTTCTTAAATAAACATTCAAATTTTTAAAAAAACCGCACGCATTAATGTATAGACCCAATATAAATGCATTGTATAATTGTTACTAAAGGTAGGGATTCATTTTTTCTTATAATAAATATGAGGAGGATCAAACGATAAAAGATTACTGCGATCTTTCTTATTGCAATTCAATTCATTCGCGCCAAATCTATCGTCGAGTGAGGTCAGCACTGTATCAATTCACAGCTGTCTATCTATTAATCTATTATTTTCTTGTTGTGCTGTCAAAATATCCGCCATTATCGGCGCATATTTATTCACCTCGTGAATAATATATTGCTTTTCTGAAAAACTTGGTGAGTCTCCTAGTGTTCTTCACCCTTTCGTCCCACAATGTGCCAGCAAAATCCAATCTACTTGCCCTTCTTTCCCTTCAAAACCCTAATAACTAATCCTAGTGATAACATTAGTATCTTTCCACAGATGTTTACAGTTTTTGACAGTTTGATGTCAATTTTTACTTTCAAATTTCATCGCCCTTAAACGGTGCGTTTGCGCGTAGATTTTGTCAATATTGTCAATTTTTTCAATGACACTCACCTGACAAAAATTTCGAAAAATTACTTTTCAACAACGTTTTGCATTGCGTTTCGAATGTACTGGGTCTCATCTGTCACGTTTAATCCCAGCAAACACGTTATGTAACGGCTCCGTAACAAACAGGTAAAATTGTTATTTCTGGTTATATAACGATTGTTATTGTTCAGTGATATAATTGCTTTATAACAGGAAGGTAACAATGTTATTTAACACTGTTACGGTGTGAAGATGTAATAGATGCATAAAAAGAAAAATGTAACAATTCTGTAGCAGTGTGATGTAAGCCTTACAGAAGAAAAATGTAACATTTGTTCTGTTACTTTGTTACACATATGCTCTATAACAGTTTTTATTATAATATTATGTAAGTGAACTGTAACGGCATGAATGTGTGGTTATGTAAGTCGTACATAATATACATCAATAACACATATGTAACAATGTTACATAATTTTTATGTAACAGTACTGTAGCATTGATTCTGAAACTTTGTTACACGAATAATCTGTTACAATTTCGTTGCAGAGTTACGTAAGTCAACAATTACGGCGTTATTGTGTAGTTTTTCTGTAAGGGTGGCACCCCATGGTCTGGAATGCTACTATCTCTCTCACTCTCACGGTTTTGCGTAAAGACGCAACGCATTCCGTATCCATGGGTAGCCACCCTAAGTTGTGTGTAATAAGTACAGTATTATCAGATATGTAACACAAAATAATTTTCTTGGGCTAATAAAATATTTTTCTGTTAAGACACAATTTTTTTGTTGAGTCTTTTGTGTTGGCCTAAACAAAGTTTTTTTGAACCAACACAAATGTGATACTTTGTTGGGATTTTTGAAAAATATTCCATATGATAGGTTGGCCGTATGGTTTAGTTGTTAGAGATAAGTTGCGTTCGATGCATTAGAATAGGTGTTTAGGTAGTTCGAATCCCGGTCGCTGCAAAATTTGTTTCCGATTTTTCGGACATAAAAAGCGTGCAATAATATAGACAAATATTATTTAGGTATGAATAATATAAATATAATTAATATATAATAATAAAATTAATTAATATTTAGCAGAGTTATGCATAACACCGTTACTTAATTTTTACATTGCTATTATATAACAGTGTGATAGAGCTGTTATAGAGCTAATTCATCACACAGTGAGTGACATTTTGCATCACAAGTGACTCAAGATGCCGTCCCATGTCGGCAGAAAACGTCGGCGTAAAGTAGAAACTCATGAGTGACAGAGATAGGCAGATCTGTTTGTCTCTTTCACTCTCATGAGTTTCTGCTTTACGCCGACGTTTTCTGCCGACATGGGACTGCACCTTCACCTGTAGATCAAATCACCTGCTATATAACGTTTTACAATCTGTTACGTAACAGTTATATACCTGTTCGAAAATTAACCGTCTAACTCTTAAACGGTGTGTTTGCGCGCAGTTTTTGTCAGTTTTGACAATTTTTTGGTGCTTTAAGTTCATTAAAATGATATAAAGCATTATTTTTAACCTTTTCCGAAAGATTTTGGTCAATTAAAATTTAAAAAAAAGTTCGTTTTCGTCAGATTAGACGTCTGACACTTCAGCCCAATCATAATACATCCAGATTGCATTATAATACTATTGACAGTTATTGTAATTCAAAGAAAATCTCATGTTAATGTTCAACGTGGCGTAACATCCGAAATTAAAAAAAAAAAAATTGTAAATCTCTTCACAATATAAAGTCTATAACATAAAACTGGGTTTTGGCGGTGTCCCTAGGTATCCTGTTAAACTCCTTTGGACATATGGCAACCAAAGTAGCTAATTGCTGAATTCACTTCAAGATACTTTTTTTTACTTATTTAAAAAAAATTTTTAATTATATTTCGAGCCTCGTTCTCAAGATTATACTATAATTAACCATGTAGTTATCTCTAAGTTCCGCTAGAGTGCACAACATTTTTAGAGTAAAGAAAAGAAAACATGGGCCCTTACCATAGGTATACAGCCCTGATCCATATCACTTTCATATTTCTTTGTTGTGCGCTAGAGTAAAGACGTGCCGCGATACTACGCATAAAAAAGTACAATAAAAATCGAGTTGTGATCTCGGGAAAAAACTCAAAATGAGCCGAAAACGGGCAAATGCCGATCTTCTGGAATCCCTGGAGAAAAAACTGCGCTTTTTTCAAGATGAAATAACTGAAATCAAGAAACACAAAACTACCTCACCGGTACCTTCAGAGAACAACGAATCTTCCGCAAGCGACCTGGAACTAGAACTCAGTTCTCCTCGTGGTACACCACCCAGAGACCCGCTACTCGATATCGTAGACAATATTATTAACTCTACTCAAGGTATATTATTTCCTTTTCTTTTTAAATAAAAATTGTTAAAATAAAAATCAAGATAATCTCGCAAGATGGCGGCCATATCCCCTAACCAAAACAATACACGCCTAACGACCTTGTACTATAGCGACAAGGCATAGGTTTTTTCTTCTCCTTTAATGAGCTTGTACGAGTGACAAGACAAATTAAAACTTTCCTTTAATGAGATTGCACAAGCGGCAATACATATTAAAGAGTCAATACACACTAAAAATATATGTGCGCATATACATACATGTATATATCCTCTCACCTGTGCGCTTGTCCGAGCGGCAAGACACTTTAACGAGTTACACATATTCTTTAATGAGATTGCACGAGCGGCAATACACATTAAAGTAATAAATAAACAAATATATGTATATATATATATATATATACCTTCACTAGTGTGTGTTTTTCATGATCGGTCATTCATCCCTTATTCTCCTCTATAGAAACAAAAGAGAGGGAGACTCCAGAGAAGTCACCCACTCCTCAGAAGGACGATCTGCAAATCAACCAATCCTTTAAGGACATTATTGGGGATGACCCCTCTGCACAAAAACATCTGAATCTGGAAATTGACAAAATCCTGCTCTCCAGGCTCGAATTCTGGACCGAAAAGGGTATGACCAAAAAAGACTTGGATGCGTTATTAAATAAATACAAAAAGGAAAAATTCCTGCAAGCCCCGAAGATCAACCCTCCCATCGAAGCTAAAATTAGTTCGACAGCCAAAAAGAGGGATAACTATACACAACAGACGCAAGATGCCATCGGCACAGCTATTATGATTATGGGATCAA